>JASDQU010739747.1:46287-60761 GCA_032191745.1 Picea mariana | reverse complement strand
CTTCCAACATTTTTCTGCTTTGATCTCTTCCAATGATGTTAGTCCTTCCACATTCAGGGTTTCCAGGTTAACACACCCATTTATGTTGAGGAAATTGAGATTTCCTAGATTTGAAAGACTTGTTAATGTCTTCAATCCCCAGCACTTTTGCATGTTTAGGCTTACTAGTGCTGATTGCAAGGCATTAACCCGCATTAGCTTATTATTTTCAGAAAGATCCATACTTTCGAGCCTGGGATAAACACCTTCACGAATGCTTATTTCGGATATGGTTGTCTTTTTCAAAGTGAAATCCCTTAAAACCCCCATTTCAACTCTTAAATTTAAGTTTTCAACCCCGCGTTCTCCTGATCCTGAAGCCAAAATTTTGATATTGGACGCCGCAATTCCTTTTGGTAAGATGTGCTCTAGACGAGAGCATTTAATCAGGAACAACTCTGTTAAGCCCTTTAAATTAGCCACAGAAAGTGGCAACACTGCTAACACTGGGCTCCCTATTGTTAGTTGTTCTAACTTGTCGAGGATTGCCAAGTTCTCCGGTAATTGTAGTCAATCAGTACCTCTTAAATTAAGATATCTTAAATGCCTTTGATACGGGATTCTCTCTGGCAAGCATACCAATCGAGCACAGCCTTGGAATTCAACGTACTCAAGCGTGGAAATTTCTCCTAAAATATCCAGTGGGATTGATAGGTTGACGCAGTGTTGCAATGATAGATATTGAAGTTGCAATTACTCCGAAAAGGTGTTGGGAAATTCAGTCAATTGAGAGCGGCCAGATAGATCCTTAGGTTTTGAAGTTGGGAAAAAACGATTGGAAGTGATTTCAGGAATCCTAGATTTTTCAACAACGGACATGTCAAAGTTCTCATCCCTCTAACCCAGTTTTCTAGATACCGAAACAAAGAAGATCTATTTTGCCTAGACCGGGAAATTAAAGATCTTCTATGTCCTGAAGATTCTGTTTGCCCGGCCCTAGCTGAGATATGTGTCGAGCCACCCGTCAAAGTCTTTGGTTACGTGTAGACAATATTCAACTCAGTTAATTGCACGGGAAGCTGAACAAAATGAACGGCAAAGTGTTGACTAAGATGTACTTACTTAAGGATCTTAATAAAAGGAATTATGTGCTCACAAGACTCACACCCAGGAAAAATGCAGACCATACAGAAAACTGAATATCTATTAAAAAAAAACTATAGCAATAGATCTCACACTCAGGGAAAACTACTTTGTTTCTAAACTACTTTGTTTCTGAATACTATTATCTATGTTTTATTTCTGAAAGAAAAGAGATACAGAGTACCTATGTTACAACTGTAAATCAAAGAGGGAAACACAGCATCCTTTGTTCCACAAAATGCCAAAAAAAGAAATCTCTCTAATAGTTAATTAAAAGAGTCTTTCTCTATCAAAACATTCATTCACGAAAAAACTCTGTTTGATTTAAATCAACCTAACATTTAAATGTGGCATATAGGAAAAGAAATGTGATAACTGAATGTTGAAAACTCATGCATCACGTTTTTCAATCTCCCCCTTGATGTCAAGTTTTAGGATTCCCAACTGTGATCTGAGTTTCTCCAATCGATCATTTGGAAGAACCTTTGTAAAAATGTTTGCAAGCTGATCTTCAGATTTACAAAATTCAAAAAAGAGAAACTCTTGTTGGACAAGCTCTCTAATGAAGTGATGGCGAATGTCAATGTGTTTACTCCTGCTGTGGAAAACTGGATTCTTTGTCATAGAGATTGTGCTTTGATTGTCACAATAAACTTTAATAGGTTTACAAATTTCCATGCCCAATTCTTTAACAATATTTCCATCCAAATGACTTGAGTGCTTGTAGATGATGTTGTAATGTACTCCGTTTCGACTGTAGAAAGAGAAATTGTGGGTTGCTTTTTGCTGCTCCAAGAAACAAGATTTCCTCCAAAAAGAAAAGCATATCCTGAAGTAATTTTGTGATCATCCAAGCTACTTGCCCAATCTGCATCTGTGTATGCTACAACATTGAAATTATTAGTAGCATTATAGAACAATCCAAAAAATCTGGTACCACATACATATCTGAGTATTCTTTTAGTTGCTTGCCAATGAGACTCGTGAAGTTGATTAATGAGCCTAGCAACCAGACTTACAGAAAACATAATGTCTGGTCTAGTAGTGGTCAGATACATTAAGTTGCCAACCATGGATCTATAGAGAGTGGAATAACAGAGAGAAGATTCATCTTCTTTCATCAATTTTCTCCCAACAACAATAGGAGTACTCATAGCTTTACAGTTCTGCATGTTAAACCTCCTCAACATGTCTTCAACATATTTGGTTTGGAAAATAGATATACATTCAGTTGTTTATTTGATTTGCATGCCCAAAAAATATTGCATTTCTCCCAAATTAGACATCTCAAATTATGATTTCATTTCTTCTTTAAACTCATTCACAAGTGATATTGAGGTGCCCATAAATATTAAGTCATCTACACACAAGCAGAGAATAATAAAATATGATCCAATGACCTTTTTGTAGACTGCACTTTCAAAAGAACACTTAACAAAACCATGATCATGAAGGTATTTATCAAACCTAGAGCAATCTCTAGGAGCTTGTTTAAGACCATAAAGTGCCCTCTTAAGCCTATACACCTTATCTTCTTTACCTTCAACAATAAAACCTTGAGGTTGTTCAACATAAACTTATTCATTTAAATACCCATTTAAGAAAGCAGATTTAACATCCATTTGATAAACTATTAGTTTTAACCGAGATGCTATGGAAAGAAAGGTTCTTACAGTTTCCATTCTTGCTACAGGAGAAAATGTCTCTTCATAGTCGATGCCTTCTTGTTTCACATACTCCTTTGCAACTAAATGTGCCTTTTGTTTTAAATCCACTTTACTCCAATGGAAGATTTTCCATGAGGGAGTTCAACTAACTCCCATGTGTCATTTTTCTATATTCGAGACATTTCATCCTCCATTGCTTGCACCCATGGCTCAGCAAAACAAGCTTCTTTAAAATTGACAAACTCAACATTTGCAAAAGAAACAAGAGCAAAATGATCATTAGCATACCTTGATGTCTCATAAATTTCCTTCAAACTTCTTGTTTTTCTAGGAGAGCTAGATGGAGATGTTGCTTGTGTATCAACCTGAGAACTTGTTGATGAACTAGATGAAGATGCCTTTGATGGAGAACCTCTTGTAGATGAACCTAAAATTGTCACTGTAGATGGATTATTTGATGAATCATTATCATCAAGGATTAAATTCTCAATATGTGGAGTTACCAATTTATCTTCACTTTCATCTTTAAAATAAACCCCCCCTCATCAAATATCACATCTCTGCTTACATAAATCTTATCAGTAATAAGATCATAACACCTATAATCCTTACATTCATCTGAGTATCCAATAAAGATACATTTTACAAACTTTCCATCAAGCTTTTCTTTTAGTTCAGAAGGAATATGAACAAAACATGTAAACCCAAAAAATTTTAAATGAGAAACAATTAGCTTTCTACAAAACCAAGCTTCATAAGGAGTAGAGTTCTTTACCATTTTTGTAGGACTTCTATTGAGAATATATATTGTTGAATGCACTGCATATACCCAATATATGTTTGGCAAAGACATTTGTTTTAACGTACATCTAGCCATCTCTACAATTGTTTTGTTTCTCCTTTCTGTTGTACCATTTTTTTGAGGAGTATAAGCTATAGTTAAGTCCTTTTTTATGCCAAGTGAGCTGCAAAAATATTTAAAATCATTGGAGGTGAACTCTCCTCATCTATCAGTTCTTAAAACTTTCAAATAGAACCCTGATTGCTTCTCAACACGTGCTTTAAATTTTTGAAAAAATCTAAAAGCTTGAGACTTCTAACTTAGAAAATAAACCCAGGACATTCTTGAAAAGTCATCGACAAAAAGAAGGAAATATTTGTTTTCTGCAAGGGACAAAGTTTGCATTGGGCCACAAATATATGCATGTACTAAAGCCAAAGGCTTTGCTGCTCTAAATTGATGAAAAGAAAAGATATATATGTGTTGCTTCCCTATTACACAACCTTCACATTACTTATTACCAGGATTTATGAAAGAGGATAAACCTCTTACTAAATTCTTCTTTTGCAGCATAGAAAGAGATCCAAAATTAAGGTGTCCTAACCTTTTGTGCCAAAGCCAAGACACATCCACTGAGGCCTTCAAACAAGTTACATTTGATTCCATTCTCATAAAAAACATCCTATTTTTTTTCATAGAAACTTCAGCAACTAGGGCAGTATTGTTAAAAATCCTACAAAACCTCCATTCAAAAGCAATCTTGTAATTTTTAGAGTTTAGCTTCCCTGTGATAATCAAATTGTGCCTTAAACCTGGAAAAATCAAAATATCTTGTACATACACAACACCTCCATTCTTGACTTTTATGAAAAGGGTACCTTTACCCATTATATCTGCTTCATTATCATTGCCAAAATTTACTTTTCCCTTCACACTCTCATCTAACTTTACAAACAGACTTTTATTTCCAATCATATGATTTGAACAACCACTATCTAAATACCATGTAAAATCATCTTTAGATTCAAGGCAATTACTTGTAAGAAACAGGGTTTGAGAGATTTCACCTTCTTCCTTGCTGAAATTTTCTTGAGAGGTGTCTCTCTTCTTCTTAAAGCAATAGATTTCAAGGTGACCATCTTTATTACAGTAGCTGCAATCAAAAATGCCTATGTCAGAGCTGTTGATTCTTCCTCTACCTCGGACACCTCTTTCTCTACCTCTTCCACAACCTCTACCTGCTCTAAAAAAAGGAGTAGAAGCTGTAAAATTTTCATACCCCAACCTAGTTTCAGTCTCGCTAATTTTTCAGCCAATGTTTAATGCCCAAACCCAGTTTTATATCAGCAAACAAAACTCAACAGAAAAATAACTTCAAAACTAAAACATGAGGATTCTAAACATCGTTTATAATGCAGAAATAAAATATCAGCAACATATAAAACTCGGAAAATTAATGACCCAGATATTTTCAGTCTAACAACGACCCTGGAAAAACCCACAAGGGGAAAACCAGTGAGAGAGGCCTTTTTATTATTTATGAGCTTCAAAGATATTTATTTTACAACATATTCATCTTCATAAATTACAAAAAATTATCTCAGACTTTCTTCTGCAAGAATCCTTCTGAACAGTACTGGGAAAGCTCCTCGATTTCTATGCCAAAAATACATACAACTGTATGGTTGTCCTAGCAATAAATGTTGTACAGATTGTCTCAATTTATGTGCCAAATTTATGCTAAGGATGTACGAAATATGTAGCAAGAACAAATCCTCGAAAACCATGCCCTTTCTTCTAAAAAACCGTGTTGTACGACCCTCAAAAATCGTGCCAAAATCTATACTACCAGTACAAAATTTCACTCAGAAATTAATGACAGCATGTGCCTCGATTTATGTGCCAATAAATGACTGTATGGAAGACTTTGGATGCATGCCAAACTTCTCATAAATGTTTATACTATATCTCTCAATTTTTGTGGATAATAAATGGTTGTACGACCTCTAGAAATCCGTACCGTATGGACTGCATTCAATGTTGTACTCTGCCTTAAAACTCATGCTAGCTTGTTGACTTGGGATGCGTTCCTGACTCTGCAAATGCTGCCTCTTCTCAAGCTCAACCCCTCTCTTCCTCTCCAAAGGATGAAATGAACAACAACCCTAGCTAGGGTGCACCCTCCTACCCTAATCAACCTCATGAGGTAGGTGAGGGGTCTCTTAATCCAATGATTGAGATTGGATTAGATGAGTGGCTGAGATTTGGTGTCTCGTTACTCACCCTCACTAAATTCATAAAGCCACCTTTTAATTTGCATATCACAAATTAAATGACTAGGGCCCACATTAAGCACTTTCTCACCCCTTAGGCGCCTAGGGATGAAAAACACTTCCCTAGGTACTTTATTTTAATTAAAAAATTTAACACTCCCTCTTACCGAGGAAATTGTTACTCACCACTCCAATCTTGTCCCTGAAAAATACAAACTTGCCTCTGCTCAATGCCTTGGTGAGTATGTCTACAACTTGCTCCTCTGTAGATATGTA
Source organism: Picea mariana (assembly GCA_032191745.1). Taxonomy (NCBI): domain Eukaryota; kingdom Viridiplantae; phylum Streptophyta; class Pinopsida; order Pinales; family Pinaceae; genus Picea; species Picea mariana. Next base: position 54,642 of record JASDQU010739747.1, on the reverse strand, counting down.
TTGTAGCTCCATGACTCGTCTCTGAACATAATCACAGATGAAGTGATAACGAATCTCGATATGCTTATACCGGTCATGAAAAACTGGATTCTCTGAGAGTTTAATGCAACTCGGATTATCACAGTAAATCACAGTAGGCCTCAAGTGCACACCGAACTATCCCACCAGCAACTTGCGAAGCCAAAGAGCCTGACAACTGGCCTGATTGGCTGCCATATACTCAGCCTCTACAGAACTCAAAGCCATTGACTTTTGCTTCCGACTGAACCAAGACACAACAACTAAGCCCAATCTGAAACAACACCCTAAAGTAATCTTCATGTCACTGACACATCTTGGCCAATCCGAATCTGTATAGCCAACCAAATGAACCCCATCTCCTCTATGAAAGTCCATACCATAATCTATCGTACCACAAAGATACGTGAGCACATGTTTTGATGTCACCGAGTGCACTCTCCTAGGCTCCACCATGAACTGACTGAGAGTGTCGACAACAAAAAAAATATATGGCCTGGTATTGACCAAATACATCAATGATCCGATCAACTGATGATACAAAGTGGAATCTGCCAACTGTGACTCAGAAGCATGAAGCTTCTTCCAGTTGGTAATCATGGGAGTGGTCATGGGCCTACAATCCTCCATCCAAAATCTGCTCAAAATGTCACACACATACTTCCCCTATCCCAGGAAGATGTGTCCAGGCTCCAATCCCAAAAAGTAATGCATAAGTCCGATATCAGTCATCTCGAACTCTGAAGCAAGGCTCTCCTTGCAGTTGCTGATGAGTCTCTCTTCCCTTGTAATGAAAAGATCATCCACATATAGCAGAAGAATGAGAGCATCCTCTCCAACCACAATGAAGTATAAGCTGGGATCAACCTCACTCTTCTGAAAACCCAATTGTTGCAAATAGGCATCTATCCTCAAATACCAAGCTATGGGAGCTTGTTTCATCCCATACAATGTCTTATTCAACCTACACACATGAGACTCTCTCCCATGCACCTCAAAGCCCAATGGCTACTCAATATACACCTCCTCCTCAATAATACCATTCGGAAATGTGGTCTTCATATCCCTCTGGTGGATCTTCCAACCCATCTTTGCTATAATGGAGATCACTGCCCTGGTCGAAGTGTATCTAGCAATCGGTGCAAAGGTCTCATCATAGTCGACTCCCCTAACTTGTGAAAAACCCCAAGCCACAAAGCGAGCTTTGTACTTCTCAATGCTGCCATGTGCAGCATGCTTTAGTTTATAGAGCCACCTGCAAGTCACCACTGACTTCCCCTCAGGTCTAGGAACAACTTCCCAGACATCCTTCTTCATGATGGAATTGTACTCTTCCATCATGGCATCTCTCCACACCTTTCTACCAATGGCCTCCTCAAAATTGGAAGGCTCAAACTCCCGAATACTGCTCACCATCGCAATGTAGCTGCAAAACCTTTTGGGAGGTTTACTCTACCTCACTACATGTCTGGGATTCCCCACTGAACCCTGTGACTCCCTCAAAGTGTCCTGAAGCCACTTGGGCTTCCTCCTCTCTGAAGTAGTGTCCAGTGGAGGGGACTCTCCCTGCTCAACCCCATCTCCTAAATATAATGATCCTGAAGTAGACTATGAAGTACTCGATCCTGTAACCTGCGGACCAATAGCCTGCAAACCTAAAATCTGTGGCCCTGTCACCTGTGAACCTATCGTCCCTGACACTGGTGGCCCCAAACTCTGTGTCACTGTAGTCTGTTGTGGACTCACCTGAATCTGTGGCGAAGACTGCTCACCCTTCTCTGTCCCTCTAGACTTCCTAAAGGATCCGTCCTCCTCAAATCTGACATCTCTCCTTAAGACAGTCTTCCTCAAGGAAGGAAGGTATATACGGAAATCCTTTGAAGTCTCACTGTACCCAACAAATATCCCTCTCTCTATCATGGGCTCCATCTTTTTCCTCTTCTTAGAAGGGACATATGAATATGTGATGCACCCAAAAATATGAAGGTGCCCCACCTCAGGCTTCTTCCCAGAAAAAGCCTCCTCAGGAATCATGCTCCCCACAGCCTTGTGGGGACTCATGTTTTGAAAATAAACTGCAGTGTAGCATGCCTCAGCCCATAGAAATAGTGGCATCCCTTGATCATGTAGCATGGCTCTTATAGCCCCAAAAATGGCCTTATTCTTCCTCTCTACAACCCCATTCTGCTACGGGTTGTAAGGAACATACAGCTCCCTCTTAATACCCTCTCCTGCACATAATTCCATGAACTTCTTGGAGGTATACTCACCCCCATTTTCCGATCTTGGGACTCTGATTTTCTTCCCTATCTGATTCTCCACAAGAGCTTTGAACTCTTGGAACCAACTGAAGACCTGTCCCTTTGGTCTTCATGAAGAAAATCCAGGACTTGTGAGAGAAGTCATCAATGAATACAACATAGTATAGAAAACCAATCAACGATGTCGAAGACATCGGGCCACATACATCTGAATGTATAAGATCAAGAATCCCTGCTGTTCTTTTTTCACTGCTTGGAAAAGCAGTCTTGGTGTACTTTCCCAAAGCACACCCCTTGCACAACTCATGGTTTTATGAATTGAAATCTGGAACTCCTATCACCATCTCCCTCAAAACTCTCAAAGCCCCATGGTGAAAATGTGCCATCCCCATATGTCATAACTCACATAAGTCACTATTGATGGTAGTATGAATCAATGCTCTCACTGGCTAGAACAAAAACTTGTACAACCTCTCATGTCTAGTACCAATCACTCTAGACGAAATGATGTTAGACCCCCTGAGGAAAAGAAGCACCTGCTCATCATGGAACAAGACCTCATAGCCCTTCTCCTCAATAGTAGAAACTGACACTAATTTCTTCTTCATGCCCGGAACATATAGAACCTCTGTCAAAGTCATGGGAGGCAAAGACTCCCTCTGAAATGAAATAGTCCCTCTACCAACCACCTTGACCTCCTGGTCATCTCCAAGCACTACCTTAACATTTCCCATCTCTGTGAGGTATTTCAAGTGCTCATGAACCCCTGTCATATGGAGAGAGGCACCACTGTCAATATACCAAGTATCTGTATGAGTAGTCCTCATGGATAGACACACAATCAAGGAAAAATCCTTGTCAAACTTGGTGGAAAACTCTTCCACCCATGTTGAATCTGATGTTTGTTTCTTCTTCTTGTTAAGACATTGACCTGCATAGTGTCTAAACTTATGGCATGCAAAGCACTTGACTTTACTCATGTCTTTCTTCCCTTCACCCTTGGGCTTGTTTCCTCCCTTTGGACCCTTTTTGAAATTCTTCTTGCTAGTGGTAGCAAGAGCCACATTCTCCTCCTCATGACCTGTAAATAAACTGCCATGTACATAACCTCTCCGAGTCTCCTCCTGGACAAAGTCATCTCAAAGACATTCCCAGTTGAGAAGCTTCTCCTTAGCAAGAATGCCCTCCACAAAAACAACCCATTGTTTGGAAACTCCATTCAATGTTGTTCTCACAAGCTCACTGTCAACTATGGCTTCCCCCACAGCTCCAAGCACATCCCTCACCTGTGTCAATCTAGTAAGGTATGTGACCACATTTTCATCCTTGGTCATTTTTATGCTCTTTATTTTTTCCCTCAAAACCATTTTCCAGTTCTCATTAGTACTCTTGTACAATTTAGTCAAAGACTCCCACATCTCATAGGCATTTTCCTTCCCCGTCAAGTGAGGAATCAAATGGTCCTTGATGGCATCAAGAATAATCCTCTTAGCCTTGATACTCTTCTTTGTGTAAGCTGCAAGAAGAGTAGCATCAGTAGGTATCACAACAGGATGAGTTGTGGTATTTTCCACAATGTCCCACAACTCGTTTTCATGCAAAAGCAAGATCATCCTCTCCTTCCACGCACCAAAATTTGTTGCCCCATCAAGTCTGTCCTCAACCCTCAAACCTATAGCCATTGACATTATTCTATTGAAAATGATAAATTCAAAATTCTTCCCTATGAAGTGACTATTGTCCCAACTTTTTGACTGCTGAAATTTTTGCTTCCCTTCAACTCAACTCTGATACCATGTAAAATTTTCAGATCCCAACCTAGTTTCAGTCTTGCTGATTTTTTAGCCAATGTTTAATTCCCAAACCCAATTTTATATCAACAAATAAAACTCAACAGAAAAATAACTTTAGAACTGAAACATGAAGATTTTGAACATCGTTTATAATGTAGAAATAAAATATCAGCAACATATAAAACTCAGAAAATTAATGACACAGATATTTTCGGTCTAACAACGACCCTGGAAAACCCCACAAGGGGAAACTAGTGAGAGAGGGATTTTTATTATTTATGAGCTTCAGAGAAATTTCTTTTACAACATATTCATCTTCAGAAATTATAAAAACTTATCTTAGACTTTCTTCTGCAAAAATCCTTCTGAACAGTCTTGGGAAAGCTCCTCGATTTATGTGCTAGAAATCCATACAATTGTACGATTGTCCCAACAATAAATGATGTATGAACTGTCTCGATTTCTGTGCCAAATTTCTGCTAAGAATGTACAAAATATGCAGCAGGAATAGCTCCTCGAAAATCATGCCCTTTCTTCTCGAAAACTATGTTGTACGGCCCTCGAAAATCATGCCAAAATCTGTACGGACAATATGTAATTTCACCCAGAAATTAATGATCGCAGGTGCCTCGATTTCTATGCCAATAAATGACTGTATGGAAGCCTTGGGATGCATGCCAAACTTCTCAAAAATGTTTTTTCTATCTCCCTCAATTTCTATGCATAATAAATGGTTGTACGGCCTCTAGAAATCTATACCATAAAGACTGCATTTAATGTTGTACTCTTCCTTGAAACTCGTGCTAGCTTGCTACCTTGGGATGCATGCCTAGCTCTACAAATGTTGCCTCTTCTCAAGCTTGACCTCTCTCTTTCTCTCTCTTGCTCTCCAAAAAATGAAATGAACAACAACCCTAGCTAGGGTGCGCCCTCCTACCCTAATCGACCTCATGAGGTAGGTGAGGGGTCTCTTAATCCAACGGTTGAGATAGGATTAGATGAGTGGATGAGATTTGGTGTCTCTTCACTCACCCTCACTAAAGTCATAAATTCAAATTTTAATTTGCATCTCACAAATTAAAAGACTAGGGCCCACATTAAGAACTTTCTCACCCCTTAGGCGCCTAGGGATGAAAAACACTTGCATAGGTACTTTATTTTAGTTAAAAAATTTAACAGAAGCTTCAGTCATGTTAGTTGAAAGTTGCTTCTTCTTCTTATCAACTTTCAACTTACTTTGAAAAGCATGATCAAAGGGTTCCTCATTCTTTTTCAACCTGTCTTCATGAACTTGAAGACTACCAAATAAATCAGTAAGGGTTAGCTGAGATAAATCCCTTGACTGTTCTATAGAAATAGTAATTGGATCAAACTTTTAGGGAAGACTTCTTAAAAAAATTTCAACAATCATCCTATCTTCAAGTATTTCACCATGAGCATGAATAACATTTACAATATTCTGAACTCTAGTGATAAAAAATTCAACATTTTCACTTTCTTTCATAGATAGAGACTCAAAATCTCCTCTCAACATCTGGAGTTTAACAACCTTTACCTTGACAAAGTATTTATAAGATTTTTCCAAAGTTTCCCAAGCATTTTGGGAAATTCCACATTCTGCAATTTTTGGAAACATATAGATATCAACTCTTGTTTCAAACTAGAGCCTTAGCATTCTTTTTCCTATTCTCCTTCAATCCTATATTTTGATCAACTAATAATGCATTATAAGTAGCTTGATCAGTTCGCACTATGTACCCTGCAGAAACAAGCATCCATAAATCTTGTGAGATGAGTAAAGTTCTCATCTTCACACCCCAATATTCATAATTTTCCCCACAGAAAAGAGGAATCTGGTACTTGACTGAACTGTTATTTTGGGCCATTGTTTTCTTTCTTCTGGCTACAAACAACCACAAACTTGCCTCTGATACCAAATGAAGGATCTGAATAAAAGAAATTATGTGCTCACAAGAGTCACACCCATGAAAAATGAAGACCCTGATTAAAATTCTTAACAAAAATGACAGAATACAAAACATTGAATATCAATAAAAAAAATACAACAAAAGACCTCACACTCAGGAAAAACTACTTTGTTTCTGAATACTATTGTCTGTGCTTTATTTATGAAAGAAAAGAGATACATAGTACCTATGTTACAACTGTAAATCAAAGAGGCAAATAGAGCATCCTCTGTTCTACAAAATTCTAAAAAGAGAAATCTCTCTAATAGTAAACTAAGAGTCTTTCTCTATCACAACATTCATTCACATTCATTCACGAAAAAACTATGTTTGATGGAAATCAACCTAACATTTAAATAGTTGAACTGGAATATTAATGCAGCGGATAGGAAAAGAAACGTGGCAGTGATTGATCAACACATCACAGCTACGGTTACACAACTGGAACAAAAATTGGTGAACAATTGTTCAACGCTGTTACCCGGACCCTGAATTTCCAAAACTCTTAATCTTCGCATAGACATAGAGCAAAGGAAGTCGACGGAGACATTGAGGGGTATGTTGAAATTTTCAAGAGACATGAAACCGTGTTGAGGATGGATGTTGGTATGGCTGCACAAGCGAAGCCATACCAAGTCTCCCATGATAATCCACGATCCAAATGGCAAATCTCGAAACATACCTTCAATGACAAAGAGACACACACCTTCAACGCTAATGTCATTCACGAAACAAGGTGGATTCTCATTATTAGAGGAATTCTTCTTATCTCCCTATATGTAAGCTTGATACAGCCTTGGCCTTTGATCCGGCCTGGCAATCACATGAATCAAGCTACAATCAAGATTGGAAGAATTAAGTTCACACAACACAAACAGTTTTTGTATATTGTACAAACAAATGGAGGTTACATATATAGCATCTAGATCACCGACTCCTAACAATATAGATCCTAAGAAAGTGGATCTGATTAGCTAAAAATAGTTAACCTAGAAACTCACAGTTACCACAACTGCAAGGCTAACTCACAGTTACAACAACTGTAAGCATTATCTCTTACAAAAGTAAGCTTTATTTTAACACCCTCCCTTAATGCTTACTTTATAAATTACAACACAAAAGATTACAACACTAGAACTTTCATCTGTCTATCTGATCTGGTCTTCATCAGCACTCTCACCCACTCTGAAATCTCCCGGTTTACGCTCTTTCTTCTCCACAACTTCGAGCTTTCCTCTCGACTAATTTAAGATAAAAACACTTATGACCATCTTTGATGAATTTGTAGGATCAAAGATTCTTGACACCCCCAAAGAAGAGTCTTGATACTAAACCATCCTATTGAAATACTTCCATCTGTGAAATAACCCGGAAGAATAAATTTCAACAGTTTTATAGGAAAGTACTCTAGTTACGGAATGTATTCAGCAATCAATCCTGCAAAATGACCTTCTACACACACATACACAAAACATAACCTGTAACCGTTGATCTTGGAGCACCGAAGAACAACAAGATCCACCAGTGTATAACAAACTTGAATACATACTCAAATCAGTGATGTGTTCTCTTGGCACCAAAGAACGTCGAGAACCACTAGCTTTAAAATATGCTACTCTGTTCTATGATTGGTTCTTCTTTATACAATTTTTACAAACAAATAATGCAATAATAACACCACACAAAATTTCAAGAACATTAGAAACATTTTACTGTGAATTTTAGGACTGAAGATCTGGCCATAAAGCCCCGTAATGAGATTGTCCATAATTCTGGGCAACATTAACCAGGTAGGCAAGCAACGCAGAGTCTTCCTCTTCTTTGATCTCAACACAATTATGCATGAGAAAATGCCTACCTCCCTCATCTCCGAAAGAATCTTCCGTGATTAACGGATTTGCAATCCAAAATCAAAATAGCAACAATTCTGCAAACAATAGTAGTGGAACCTTCCTCTCCAGCCAGACGATGATGACACTACAAATTCCAGCTACAAATGCCAGGTGTCTTCTATTAATGTCCCACGCTTTTCACTAACTGATCAAGACTCCCACAATTGCAGCGACCCAGATTTGGAAGGGAGATTGATCACACGTCGTCCTCTCACAGCGACTTCCTTCTTTCACTACACAGATCATTGAGTATATATTTGCAAATCTCTCTGATGGCAAGGCTGCTTTCACTCTGATCTGGCAATAGCGACTTCTCTTTGCAGTTACGACATCCTTCTTTAGATTGCGTGCAGGCAGCTTCAGTCTTCCAAAACTCCTCTACGATTGCTCTCTTTCTCAATTTCACATAGCAACAAATTCCACT
>JASDQU010739747.1:21700-42851 GCA_032191745.1 Picea mariana | reverse complement strand
TATTGGTGTCAAGTAGGTTTACAAAACTAAACTCAACGAAAAAGGGTAGATCAAAAAACACAAGGCAAGACTTGTTGCCAAAGGATTCTCACAACAACCTGGTACTGACTATGGTGAAACTTTTGCTCCAGTAGCAAGGTTAGACACTGTCAGAACTCTATTGGCCATAGCAGCCCAACATAAATGGCAAGTATACCAGAAGGATGTCAAGTCAGCCTTCCTAAATGGTTTCTTAGAAGAAGAAGTTTATGTCGATCAGCCACCTGGATTTGAATTCCAAGAGCAGCCAGCCAAAGTATATCGGTTGAAGAAAGCCTTGTATGGCTTAAAGAAAGCTCCAAGAGCTTGGTATAGTAGAATTGACACTTATCTAATCAATAGCGGTTTCAGCAGAAGACAAAATGAGCCAACTCTTTACACCAAAACAAATCAGCACGGTAAAATTTTGATTGTATGTTTATATGTTGATGACATCATATATACTGGAAATCTTGAGCTAACAAGTTTTAAACATGCCATGCAATCTAAGTTTGAGATGACAGATCTTGGCATCATGAAATATTTTTTGGGTATTGAGGTTGATCAATCAGCCAAAGGAATTTTTGTCTGTCAGAAAAATTATGCAGGAGACATCATCAAAAGATTCTGCATGGAAGAATGTAATCCAGCAGAAACCCCTATACCCCGAGGCTCAAAATTGAGCAAGAAAGATGAAGGCCCTACAGTGGACTCTACCCTGTACAAAAGTTTAGTAGGCAATTTGTTGTATCTTACAACAACTAGGCCTGATATTATGTATGCAGCTAGCCTTGTTTCCAAATTCCTGGAATCCCCCAAAGATTCTCACTGGAAAATGGCGAAACGGATTCTGAGATATATTGCAGGAACTCTCAATTTTGGCTTATGATACACTAAATATGATAGTAATCAACTTTCTGGTTACACAGACAGTGATTTTGCAGGCAACCTAGATGACAGGAAAAGCACCTCAGGACATGTTTTTCACCTGGGCACGAACCTGATCTCATGGGCATCAAAGAAGCAGTCAATTGTCTCAATATCTTCTGCAGAGATAGAGTATGTTGCTGCTACCTTAGCTTCTTGTCAAGCTGTGTGGTTGAGAAGAATATTAAAAGATATGTCACATACAGAAAATGATCCAACTCCTATTTTCTGTGACAATACTTCAGCAATAGCTCTATCCAAAAATCATGTGTTTCACAAGAAAAGAAAACACATTGACACACGCTTTCACTTCATCCGCGAGCTAGTCAATAATGGTGACATTGCACTCCAATTCTGTGGTTCTCGAGATCAGCTCGCAGATATCTTCACAAAGCCACTGGGAAAATCTGTTTTTGATTTTCAGAGACAACACTTGGGCATAATCAGTGCTGGTGTTTGTAACTGTTGAGTTTAAGAGGGAGTGTTAAATATAATGTAACCTTAATAGGCTAACTGTACACTGCTAGATGTCTTGTCCAGCTGAACTTTATTTTCTTGAATTTCTTGAGCCTATTTAGCTCAGCTATTTTCCTTTTGCACTCCTTACATTCTCAATATACTGAATACTATTTCTGCTCTATTCTTTCTCTTTACATTTCTTGCTTCACAATTTATCAAAAAATAATACTTACGAGACTCTCCCGTTTTCTACATTCAATTTCATCATCCGACTGCGTGTCATAATGAAACTCTACAAGGCTTTTTTGACGAAAACTTTCAAGATGATCCCCAATTCTGTTGTTGCCATGTAATCCTTCCAAGACTCTAATAGCTAATTCCTTTTCCTCCCCAACTAAGAAACAACTGATGTACAAAAATACCTCCTTCTCTTCACTATCCAGAGCCTCATAACTCACTTTTAATGAATTTATTATTTCGTATGGCAGTCTTGTAGACAACTTTTCCAACTGCCGCTTCCAGTACTCTTTGTCACACCGACCAACAAAGAGTCCTCCCAAAACTTTCAAGGACAAAGGTAATCCCCCACAAATTTTCAATAACTCCTCAACTAAATCTTCGAGTTCTTCGGATGGTCTAGATTGAGAAAAAGCAGGCCGGCAGAAGAGCACTCGGGCATGCTTTTTATGCAATGTCTTCACATCATATACTACAGATTTTGCAGAAGAACGTCTAAGTAGATCCTTATCACGAGATGTGATTAATATCAGACTCCGAGATGCCACAGCATCCACGTCTACAAGACTCTCTATTTGATTCATATTATCAACATCATCGAGGACGATAAAAATTGGGGGGAGATGCGGTAAGAAATATCTTAAAATTCGTCTCCCTTGAGAGATACTGTCAATATTGTGCAAATCATAATTACCCAGCAGATCACAAAGGAGTTTCTTCTGCAAAGATGGCAAACCCCTTTTTCTGACTTCACATAAGATAGTCGATCTGCTAAAATCGAGGCGTCTCAAGTTGTAGAGATGTTTAGCGAGAGTTGATTTTCCTACACCGCCCATTCCTGCAATCATTGTATCGTTTGAATCGCCGTATTGCAAAATTTCATTTTGAAAATCTTCAGCCGCTTGGTCGAGGCCGACTGGGTATTTGGCGACTTCTAACGCTTCCCGTTTAAATACTTCTTTTAGTACAATATCCACAATTTTCTCCAAAATCTCCCCATAGTCACTGAAAAGGAAAACAGATATATTCACTCATTAGGGTTAGCATTTAGGAGGGTTAACATATAGGAATGTTAGAACCGAATATCATCCAAACTTTTCAATTAATATACTTCAACATTTGCAATAAGTGAAGTATGGATTCACCTTTCATTCGTTTTAAACGGCAAGCCAGAAATATGGGACGCTTCGTTGAGGGCTGTCTTCCATTTCTCCAAGACTTCCATGGCGACTCCGCGTTTGTGTTTGTGATTTTCAAAGGCGTCTGCATAACGCCCGCTCTCAATGTGACGAAGGTCCGAAGGCTCGACGTCGGAAAACACGGGAATAATCTTGGTGTTGCGCTTATGATGTGATCTCAAAATCCAATTCAAATCATCCAAGCACCAACTTGATTCAGCGTAACGCTCAGAAAAGATGGCAACATGAACCGAGGCACTCTGAATGGCGCCGAGGATTGCAGGGGAGACAGTATCTCCCGTGCAAAGTTCGTTCTTATCGAGAAATACGATCAACCCGTAGGTTGTGAGGCGATGGTAGATGAGGCTGGCAAGAGTCTTCTTGACGTCTGGTCCCCTTTGATTTATAAAAACTTGGTATGATGCCGCCACTGGCACTGTCTCTGGCACGTGCTCCATAGATGATGTGGATCCGATAGAAGATGAAGAGAACGCTTCGCGTGAGAGAGAGATAGAAATTGATGAGGCAACTGACAAAATATGAGAGAAATGCGAAACGGTATTTAAAATGGATTTGCGCAATATAGCGTAAGAGGAGACATGTGACTGTAGGTGAGGTAGCCGTGAAAGGTTTTTCCACCAAGCTATTAATGATTTGTAATCAAATAATACTCTTTCTTAGACACATGAATAGATTTCTTAGACACATGAATAGCTAAGTTGTAATATAATGTTACCCTAACTTTGAGAGTAGCTAAGTTGTAATATAATGTGACTCTAACTTTGAGAAAAAGAACATCATAAGTTGTAATATAATGTGACTCTAACTTTGAGAAAAGTAACATCAAATATGATTTGAACATTGCAAAGAAACGAAGTTTATTACAAAGCAATTAAAAATTTTCAATATAAAGAGATATGAGATGGCTCTTTAAAGGATTTGGATTTTATGTTGAAGGTACTTAAGGAGTCTCTCTTATTTTATATTTTTCATGAGTTGGCCTTAATATGAATTATATGATGTTTACGAATAGGTTGTGGAATCAAGGCTAACTTGAAGACCTACATCATGTTACTGGTACAATAGTAGGCAATCAAATAGCTTTAAAGAAGAGAAAATATTGTAAACAAAGACAAGAAACTACTAGAAGGTGGTTTTCTATGTAGGAAAAGGAATGATGGGTGGAATAAATTGAATATATGAATGAAATTACTACATGTAAGAAAAAAAATGATAGGTGGAATAAATTGAATATGAATAAAATTACTAGTTGTACATAACATTGCTTAAATATAAATTAAATTCATATTTATTATTGTTCTTATGTTAAATATTAAGAATCAAAAAACATTTCAAATCGCTTAAAAATGAGTAAAAATGGTTGATATAACTCCAAGTTTTAAAGTTGTTTATTACCTTCATCATAGAAGAGTTTATTCGAAGTCAGAACAAAAGAAAATATTTTATTAGATTCATCATAGCAAGAGTTGTAACCTTTTACCTTTGAGTAGGGAGTGGGAACAAAAAGACAATATTAGTAGGGAGTGGGAACAAAAAGACAATATTTCCGTTCCGTGAGAACAAAAAGACAATATTTCCTTTAAGGATGATAGTTTGAGAGGAAAAAATGATTAGTAAATCATACTTAAAGTTAAAACTAATACAAGTGTTGAAAAAAATATAATTTTTAATAAAAATATTAATTATTAAAATTAAAATATATATATATATATATATATATATATTATTAAAAAATACAAAATTATAAATTAAACTAATAATACATTAAATACAATGAACTAATACTACTTATATTTATAGTGAAACAAACTACCATAAAGTCCCATAGATGATGAACGATGAACTGAAGTAACTTACTTTGGATTTACAATTTTAATATGAATTTTTACTAGCTATCTAGTAGTTGTGAAGCAAAATTATGTTATTAGTCTCATATTGATGTATAGGGGTGTTATGTAATAGAATCTTATGTCATTGTTATAGTGGATTATATTTGGATCAATATTTTAAATGGGTCAATTTTATGGGATTTTTCATCACTTTGATTTTAATTTGTGTATAATATAATCTTTAAATGTAAAAAAGGATGATGTTGTTTAATTGTTTTATTAAATGGTTTTTTAGTTTATAAATTTACAGAAATCACTATTTTTTGTTATTTAAAATCTATTTTTGAATGTAAAAATGGATTCAGCACGCTGAAAAATTTGTAGGGCATTCAAAATTTGCAAATTTAACAATTTTTGACAAAATATTAAGTAAATGTTCCAAAAAAAATATCACAAAAAAATCATTTCCTAAAACATTTAAACTAGCAAATAAAAAAACATCCAACTCCGTTTACTATAAAATCGTGGATATTTTCTAGTAGTACAATTGATTTAATTCACTCGCATACTACACAGTTTTGTTATACATAAATGACAACAACATCCTTCTATTTGGGGTTTTAAGTTGGAATCCTTCTCATCGCCTCCCCAATCATCGCCACACTCACCGTCACACCCAACCGTCGCTCCATCAACAACACCAACAGTTTCACCTGCAAGCACATTTGGTCACCAGAAAACCGTTATTTTGGCAGCGACATTGGCGGGGGTGTTCTTTTTCTTAGTAGCGGACTCAACAACTGCACAATCCACTATACTCCTCCACTTTGTTTATTCACGGTGTGGTGCATTTGGTTTTGTTATGTATTTCTTTTCTCCAGATTTAACAGACATTTTAGGAGTACCCTACAGTCATATCTAACCATGAGGTTGGTTGCTGGCTTTGTTCATACACAAAGGAAGAGTATTATTGTTATCATTACTAGTAGTACAACATTCTTTTTTTATCTGTTGATTACATTCAAATTAATTATTAAACTCATCAGATTTAATAGTTTTATGGTATATACAGTTTTATATTGTAGAGACTCTTTCCACTATTCGCACTAAACCTGCATTCGTTTTATTAAGTCTTTGCTTCTAAATCCATGGTATATGTGATATAGATTTTGATTTATTATTAAATCCATCAAATTTAATAGTTTTATGGTATATACAGTTTTATATTGTAGACACTTTGTCCATTATTCGCAATAAACCTGCATTCGTTTTATAAAGTCTCTGCTTATAAATCCATGGTATATGTGATATAGATTTTGATATTTTCCTATTATATGTGATATGAATCTTGAATTTCTCTGATGTATACGTTGTGGTTATGATGATGATAAATTTTCGGTGGTTTCCCTATTGTTTCACATGGAATGTGTCACAAGAACAAAATAAGCATGGTATTAAAATGGATCTATGTATTGAAAATTTAAAGTTGCGTGACAACTTCCCATGATTCCTGTGACATTTTCCCCAAATTATCATAATTTTATTGGTTGATATAATCCATTATTGATATTGGATCTACCATTAATCAAATACTATCATTTTGTTTGTTACAATAATTTTTGGGTTCGAATTATCTCCAAATACACTTCTAATTATTACAGTTATACAGTGACTCTACTTTATAGTATCTACCATGATAAAATAATGTTATTTGCTTATGTTATAATAACCTTTCTTTATATCATTTGTTTATATTTTAATAATTTTTTTTGGTTCAGATCATTTCTAAATACAGTTGAAAAAAATTATTTATTACTAAGTAAAATACATTTGTAATTTTGGTACATAGTACTATATCATGGTCATGATTACTACATATCAACTCTTTTAACATTTTCACTAAAAAATGTTAATGCTGATGTTCAATTTCATTTGGAATGGACAAAAAGACTCTCAACACTTCCACCTGTGCCGTTGGGATGTCCTCTCCCTCCCAAAGAAAAATGTGTTTGGGGTTTTAGAAACCTCCTCTTCTTCAACAAAACATTGATAGTAAATACTCTTTGGAGAGTGCTCACTTAGGAGGGAATCTGGCATAGCATTTTAAAGGACAAATATTTCCCTAATTTATCCTTTACAAACTGGTTTAGATTGGGTGATCAGAAGACCAAAGGCGTGTCCAGAATTTGGACTAGCTTAGTTCGTTCGGTTCACATCATTAAACAATGGTTGAGTTGGGTGCCTGACACTGGTAAGCTTATCAAAATCGGCAAAGATAAGATCGTGGGTATGGGGGAAAATGCCCTTCTCTCCAATGAAACGATTGCGTGCCTACATAAAAAAACTATAATTGTGTTAGCAAATGCATCGACCGGTCCTAATCCTTTTACATTGATGGAATCGTGGCTCGACGACACAATTTTGGGGATGACTAATTCTCAAAAGGAAGAATGGGATTTTTTTTGCTCTCATTTAAATGAAGCAAGGGTTTCTCTTCAAGGCAACGAAGACAATCTTTTATGGACAGGAAGAGATGCATCCGACATTGTTTCATTCAAAAACATTTATAATGCAATTATGTCAACCCTTAATCACCGGGCGCAAATAGGATGGAAGTTATCCTTTTGGAAGTGGAACATCCAGTTAAAGATGAAACTCTTTATCTGGATGGTTTCAGAAAATAAAATTCTGATCTGGGAGATATTAAAGAGGAAAGGTTGGCAAGGACCGAGCATTTGCATGCTCTGCAAGATCAAAAATGAAAACTGCGATCATTTATTTGTTAAGTTCCCTTTCACCAAGACTGTATGGGCCAAAGAGACTTCCTTTCTCAATGTTAAACACCGGTGGGAGGGGGTAAACTTCAACTTGGTTTTTACTTCCTGGGTTCTAGATAAAACTGTGCCCACAACTCTGGCAATTTTGGTTTGCTGGTTTATCTGGCTCAAAAGGAACCAGATAATCTTTGATGGAAAGAAGCCTTCCATTGGGGTTGTAACTTGCAGGATTATTGGGGCATACAACCCTCGTACACATCAACAAAAAATATTTTCCAGGTACAAGAGACCTCTCATACTTTTGGAGTATTTTACTGTTGCCTTCTTTGATGGGGCATCAATCAGAGGAGGCAAAATTTGTGGTGTGGGGGGAGTAATTAAACAGCGAGATCGAGGAGTAATCAGATGGTTTATCAACAGTGGGAGGGGTACAAATACCAAAGTGGAATTATTTGGTTCTTGGGTGACACTTACGCTTGCAAAACTCTGGGATATCAATAGAATAGTTTTGTTGGGGTATTCTAAAGTTATAATTGATTGGCTGAACCAAAAATCTAATCTTCATACCACTGAAATTGAAGGCTAAATGCGCAGGACAAGATCGATCATCACAGATTTCCAAGATATAAAGTTCACTCACATATTTCGGCAATACAATACAGAGGCAGATTCCCTTTCCAAGCAAGGACTATTGGAACCAAAAGGAGTACTAACTTATTTCTCAATGATTGCTGGGAGGACTGGTCCTATGTCTAAGATCAATCTATTTTGATTGCCTTTTTGTCTTTTCTATTAATCGGCCCTTGATTGTGGAATGTGATATATAATCTTTGGTATGGATTTGGACTATTAGTTTTATTTCTGGGTTGAACTAGAGAGAGGCTTGGAGCCCCCAGATAATGAAAAAACTCTTAGTTTAACTTTTTGTCGAATTGTAAATCTGTTTTTTTTTTCAGTGGAGATTTCCTTTGGGAAGCTACTGCAAATGTAAATGAATTTTTATTAATACAAAAAATCGAGCAAATTTTCATTTGGAAAAAAAAAGTTTTGGAATTAATTATGATACAATAAGTTTTCATTTAATATCTTTTTAGTTCATAATCTTTTATATTTTTACTTTATAAAATTTCATTTTTTTCTAATAAAATTTAATACTCATAAAATATTTAAGTCCTTTATTGACATCTTTTTATTTTACAACTTATTTTTAACTCTTTAAAATTTAGATATTTTACTTTAAAAAAATTTATATTCATAAAATTGAAAGGAAGAATAAAATAAAATTTGTATGGTTATAATGTTTTAAAAGGAATAAGACCAAATACAAATTAATAATACAAATAATAATTATTTAGAAATAATTTTACTTATTATAATCAATTAGTAATTTAATTGTCCTTATTATAAATAAACAATTAAATTATTAAGTTATAATAAGTTTTATTACTTTTAAAAACATTTAATATAAACTAAAATAAATTTTATTAACTAAATTATAATAAATCTTACCATTTTCAATAATATTTACTATAAATTCTAACCTAACAACTAAGATATTAAGTTTTAAGAAGTTTTACTACCTATGAAGATATTTAATATGAATGATAAGATATGAAATCAAATATATTGCCAAGTTCAAAAATAGTGAGGGTTGGTCGAAAGAAATTAACCACAATATTGGAGTCAAGAAAGGTTGTCCCTTGTCCCCTACCTTTTTTGGAATATACATTGACAAGTTAGAAGATTGTTTGGAAAAAGTAGGTTGTGTCAGCCCTACTCTCACTAGTATAGTCATCAATCTTCTTCTTTATGCCAATGATATTGTTCTTATGGCAAGGAGTCCCTGCGATCTTGAAAACCAACTAAGAATCGTCAAGGATTTTTTCTCCAATATGGGTATGACTGTTAATACCGACAAGACTAAGGTCATGATCATTAAATCCAATAAGATAACTTATGATACCTTCGTATATAAAAACAAAAACTTGGAGGAAGTGACTTCATACAAATATCTTGGAATCGATATTCACAAGCTCAACTAAAATATAGCATTGAGAAAAGGATTATTGGGGGATGGTAAGATTATTATGGGCTTGAGAACAATTGTAAATCAGTCGATCTTTGGATTTGGGATAAGAAGAAACTGCACTTTGAGTCTCTTGTTACGCATGTCATTCTTTATGGATGTGAATTCAAGGGATGTAGTATCTCTCGTGAATCCTCCACAAAGATAAAGAAAATACAGAAGGATTTTATAAACATATAATCACAAAATTAAAGGAAATACGCCCTATCCCATTCTCCTCTTAGAGGAAAGCCTCTCCCCCATTGAGAGCATGATTATGACTAGATGCCTAATTTATAAGAACAAGTTAAACAACATGGAAGACAAGAGACTTCCTAAAATTGCTTCAAAATCTAGTCGTAACCACCATCGACTCAAGCAAGGATGGCATAAAGATGCTCAGTCTACTAAAATATTGAGGAATAATGGAAGACACCATTTTGCAAAATAAGGATACTATTAAAAATATAATCAAATCAAAATTTAAGGAGAAAATGTGGTGTGATAAAGAGTTAGAGGAAAAAGGAAAATTAAGGTATTATAAGTATGTAATCAACCCTAATCTAGAAGATCAAAATTATCTCTCTATTTTGATAAGTTTAAAGAAAAAAATAAGCATTGCTAAGATAAGAACAAATTCTAACGAGCTCCATAATGAAATTGGGCGTTGGTCAATTCCTACAATGTCATGGGATGAAATAACAAAATTAGAAAGAATTGCAAGTAATCCCTTACCCTCTTAAGGTATGATACATCGATTCTTATATATATATCTATATATATATATATATATATAATTTGGAGTGTTAAAGAACAATAAAATTAATTAAATCTGAATCATTTCAATCAAAACTAGTTATCGGTCACTCTGTGTTTAGGGTTTCAACCTCGAAACCAACCGCTCTCTCTTCCACTATCGCAGCCATCGAGGCCTAGGGAGGGGGGCTCTCGGCCCCCTCCTATAGTTCTGTCACTGCCAAGGAGCACGGTTCAAACCACTCCAACGACTGACCTTCGAACTCCCGAATGGCATGCAACAAATAATCTAGGAGGAAGAAATGTGTTGAAGGAGAAGCCGATGGAAATCGACCTAAAATCCAGTCACCCAAAAACATCTCACACTTGGGAACCTGAAAAATGCATCCTACAAGCCCCGATCGCTCCTAAATATATCATCATCTCTCCAAGAATAGAAGATCAGAAACAATACATGAGGGATTTCTCCCTTATAGGGAAATTCGTTGGGCTATGGCCTTCGGAAAAATACCTTGTCAAATGGATTCAGCATTGGTGGAAGCCCAACGGTCACTATGACCTCCAACTTGGATCAAAATGCTTCTTTACAATCATACTACACAACCTGGAGGACAAAAATCGAATCTTTGAAGGAGGGTCGTACTTCTACAACTCGACGGGCCTTTTTCTCCGCTTATGGATGGAGAGATTCAACCTGGAAAAGGAAGACTTCACCCACGCTTCGGTTTGGCTGATACTATATTCACTCCCATGGTAATTTTGGCTGGAAGAGATCCTCGCAAGAATTAGTAACACTATTTGCATCTACGTCAAAGCCTCGAAAGTGACAAGACAATGAAGGTACACTGCTTATGCCCGCATTTGTGTCTATTTGAACATTTCAAACCCCCTCCCCGGTGCCATTACCCTGGATTATCAAGATGATGAATGGTCCCAAACCCTAGATTATGACCACATCCCCTTTCACTGTCGCAAATTCCACGAGCATAGTCATCTCTTCCGCGAATGCCCTATAAATAACCCCACCAAACCTTCTCTGGAATATCCTGACAAATACAAGAATGGTTTCACCCAAGTCAAGGGTCAGCGTAGACATAAAACTAAGAAAGCCCCCCCCGCCCCCTAAGGCCACCCTGGACCCCCAACCAAGAATTCCTTCAAAGCCTTTCAAACCCCATCGGATACCTCCTCCTCTTTAACCGACCCTCTGACAACTCCTGCAACCGACCAAAACTCCGCCAATCCCAATCCCCCTGCCCCAGTTTCTTTGCAACCACCAACCACAGAGACCTCCCTTCCTACGAATCTTGGACCAGAAATGGGAGATCCAGACGCAAACCTAGAGGATCAGGAGCTAGCAGGTATAGATATGGCGCATCTGGAGAAAGCCTACCGCAAGAAACAACTGTATACCGTACCAACAGATCAGCTGTGAAAAGTACACAAAGTATTTCTCAACTCTTCGACAGGAGGATCAGCTTGAGATGGTATGAATCTAGGAATACAAAAAGGCACATCAAAGGAACAACGCAAACCCACAAAATATGAGAAAAAGAGAGGCAGAAAACCAAAACACTAACTTATTCAATATGTCGGTAATTTTCTCGTCAACTCAGGTCAAATTCATTTGATCTCATACAGTTTCCCTCCCCTCCAACCCCCGTCATCCTCATGCAGATGCTATCCTAGAATACCAGGGGCCTTAATGCAAAAATCAAACAAGGTTTTCTCAAAGAAAGAATCAAGAAGGAACAACCAAATATACTTATTCTATCGGAAACAAAGTGTGCGGGAGAGGAAGCTTATTATACTCTTCAAAAATGTTGGAAGCAAGCCCAGCATGTGTCAGTGGACGCTAGGGGGGCAGTTGGTGGCCTAGCAATGCTCTAGAATCTAACCACAGTTTTACTTGATAGCTTTTTCACCTCTAAATGGACCATCACAACCTCCTTTCGCCTTATTGGCTTGAACAAACAAGGCTACATCAAAAATTTCTATGGACCCCCCAGACTAGGAGATAAGGAAGCCTTCTTCCATCACTTGCACTGGATAGCCAACCACATCGACTCCCAAAGATGGATCCTTGGGGGAGATTTCAAAATGATCACAGGTTTGGAGGAAAAAAAGGGGGGCACACGTACTTTGGGAAATGATAGTGAGCTTTTCAATCGCACCATTGGCCTTTTGAAACTCATTGATGTAGGAACATACAATGGACCCTTCACATGGTCCAACAAATGCTCGAGAGCTCAACACGTTTCCAATAGATTAGACCATTTCCTCCTTTCATAATTCATAATGATGGATGGACTCTCTTGGAATTCCATGGTCATCGACACCCCAGGGTCGGATCATTGGCCTATACTATTAACTATCAACATCAGTGGTACCCTAGGCAAAAAACCCTTCTGTTTTGAAAATTTTTGGTTGACACACCCAGATTTCCAAGAAAACATCAAGCAATGGTGGGAAGAAGTGACCATCCAAACAGGGACCTTGATGTAATGATTACAACAGAGGATAAAAAACTTCAAACAACATCTAAAATCCTGGAATAAGTCCACCTTTGGTGACATCTTTCAATGACAGGAAATTCTCAATTAGCAAATGCAAATCCTCCAACAGCAGATCGGATCTCAAGGCCTTACGGAAGCCCTAAAGAAGCAGGAAACTCTACTAAACAACCAGATCACAGAAAGAAGGGCACAATAAGAGATACTCTGGAGACAAAAATCCCACATCCAATGGTTAAAAGAGGGGGAAAAAACCACCAAATTTTTCTACATATCCATGGTTCAGTGGTGCCAAACAAAATGCATCACTCGCCTAGTCTCAGAATAAGGAACATAAATTCAACAACATGCTGATATAGAAAAGGAAATGCTCTCTTACTACAAAAATATTCTAGAGGAACCCCCAGTAGATCGCTTGCAGGCTAATGAATCTATCCTCAAGAACATTCCCAAGGAGGTCACCAAAGAGAAAAACAAGCCACTCATGAGGCCGATCACTCAGGAGGAGGTCGATCAATCTCTTAAGGACACTTCAATGGGAAAATCTCCTGGGCCGGATGGGTTCACTTCAAATTTCTTCTACTACTGTTGGGGCATCATCTGTGAAGATGTTTGGGAAATCATCGAGGACTCTAGAAGATCCAGGAAGGTTCTCCAAGCCCTCAATGCGACCTTTCTCACCCTCATACCCAAAGAAAACAACACTACTTCCCCCTCGCACTTTCGGCCCATTTCCCTCTGCAATGTCATCTACAAACTCCTAACGAAGATCATTGCAACATGCGTCAAACCTATTATATCATTCATAATCTCCTCGGAACAATCTGGATATGTGGAAGGCAGACAAATTCTGGACAACGTAATCTTGGCTCACAAAGTAATCCACTCGCTACACTCAACCAAAACTCAAGGTATGATCCTAAAACTAGATCTCTCTAAAGCATTCAATAAGTTAAGCTGGAGCTATTTAAGATCAAATCTCCTCGCCTTCGGCATTGATCCCAATCGGGTCTCCTAGATTTTCAACCTCACCTCTTCAGCCCCATTTTCCATTCTCATTAATGGCGTTCCCTCAAAAAATTTCTCCCCCTCAAGGGGAATAAGGCAAGGGGACCCTCTCTCGCCCCTCCATTTCATACTTATGGAAGAAGGGATGAGTCGCACTATCAAAGCAGCCATCATGGATAACTCCCTCTCAGGCCTCACCCCACATGGAATCTCTCCCCCAATCTCTCACAGCCAATTCGTGGACGACATACTTCTAATGGGAATGTCTACATCCAGAGAAGCCCTACGCTTCAGAGCTATCATTGACCTCTTCTACTAGGCTTCGGGCATGGAGGTGAATATGACCAAATCCCAAGTCTTCTTCTTCAACATGCCAACTGACATCCAAAACCACCTCACTCAAATCTCAGGATTTACATGTAGTGTTCTCCCGTCCGTCTACCTGGGTATCCTCCTTATTGATAACCCACTCAGAAATGCATCCCGGGACTCCTTGTTGTCCATCTTTCGAAAGAAAATTTCCCTATAGACCTTCCGCTCCCTTAATCTGTCTGGTCGCCTCATCCTCCTCAAATTAGTTCTTCAGGCCCTCCCTGTCTACGCTTTCTCTTCTCTGGCGGCCCCAAATTTCATCCTCAACACCTTAATAAATATTCAACAAAGATTTATCTGGTAGGGCACAAAATAACTCTGGTAAGATGGCAAAAAGTCTGTAATCCAAAGAAAGCAGGGGGGCTCAGCCTTAAATACCCAGCCATACTCAACAAGGTCCTCGGTGCTAAAATTTGGTGGAGATGGTTAAAGAGACCCCAATACCTTTGGGAACGTCTTTGGAGGAACAAATACACTCCCAAAATCCTGGAAAGAGAGCTCGTCAGGTGGAGTGGTCAGAGCCTAGGCTTGCTCTTCTGGAACGCGGCCAGGAATAATCGGGGACTCATCATAGACCACTCTTTTTGGGAATTGCAGAGTGGGTCTTCGGCTCTCTTTTGGAGTGACTCTTGGCAACAACTCCCAGCCCTGAATACAGATCTAAATCTCAACGCCTTCATCCCCTTCACGAATGCAGCAAGACTCCGCAAAGTGGCGGATTTATGGAACACAAATGTCCCAAGGGAAATATGGCGCACCTATAAAAACTCCCACGAGGAACTGAATATACCTACAGATTTAAATCTCCAACCTCTGCAGGATCATCTTGATTCAAGGAAAATTTTAAGTCAACAAGGGGATGACATCCTTAGATGGGGACACTCCACCACAAATACCTTCAACATTCAAGAATCTTACCACCTAAAAGCAGGACACAAAACCTTACTTTGGGAAGAGGTTTGGGGCAAGATATGGGACGCAAAATCCTAGCCGAAAATCAACACCTTCCTCTGGCTAGTTGTGCACAACAACATTCTCACCTGGGATAACTTAAGGAAAAGGCGTTTCATTGGTCCTTCCTAGTGTCAGTTATGTGGCTCAGAGGAGGAAACTCAAAATCATCTCCTAAACCTATGCACCTATAGTTCGTGCATCTGGGATCACAGCGCCAGCCTTATGAGAACCACAGACAGGAACCACACAGGTATTCGAGAAACTATAGTAGGATGGTGAAGCTCGATTAATCAATCCCCCATCCTCAATATAATCTGGTAGTTTTTACCGAGATTCATTCTCTGGCAAATATGGAAAGAAAGGAATAGATGAACCTTTAAATCAGCTACCAGGACCTTGCAAGAAGTGTGGACCACAATCCACTCCAAAATCAATGAAACAATCTCTTTGCATCCCTAGACAGATCAGGATCTAAACTACCCACTGAATGAGCATCACATCCTTAGCGCCTGGCTACTCAATCTCCACCCTACCCCCGCAAGGCCTTCTATCGCTGTCAGTCGTAAGCTTAGCCCCACTCAATGGGAAGCTCCGCCTACAGGCTACCACAAACTAAATTTTGATGGGGCCTCCAAAGGGAATCCGGGACCTGTAAACAACACAGCAGTCATCTGCAACAGGAAAGGGGAAATCCTCCATATCATGGCAGGAAATCTTGGGCACAACACCAACAACACTACGAAAATATGGGGCCTCCTTTGTGGTCTACAAGTGGCCACAGAGCAAGATATTTTCTCCATCATCACCGAAGGCGACTCACAAATTGTCATAAATCGCCTCTCACATCTCCTCAATGGGGCAGACCCAGAGAAAATTTCTCCAAGATAGAGACTTATGAATGGGCTTCTCATAATCAAATACACCCTCTAGCCTCACTCGGTGATCTTTCCCTCCCATGTACGAAGAATGGCAAATCAAGTTGTTGATTTGCTGGCAAATTTCAGTGTTGAGCTGGAGGAAGGAGTCTTCTCGTGCTCCCCCATCTCTAATCCTTCCCATCCCACAGTCATCGCCTACAAGAACATAGCTAACACCAAGGATCGACCCCCAGATGGGGTGCTTCCGAGATCATTGCGTGAACACACCACGGGGAGGCCACCTGGCGTTTGATCAGTCATGCCACCCAACTCTAGTCACCTCATGGATTTAAATCTTTCGCCTCCACCTTCCAATCTTTAGTCGAAACCAGCAGGCCACACAAATTGGAAGCTCTGCGGTGTGGGAGTCTTCATGGTGCCATGCAAGATGCTTCCTTGGTCACATCTTCTCCTCCATACTAGCTCTCCTAAATCTGAGTTCACGCGCACTCAACCTCATTTTCCCACCCCACAGTTTGCATGATCAGACTTCCCTGGTTCTCCTTTTCTCCAGGCCTATGCTCATTCTCTAGTGTGACCTCCACTTGGACTCCCAGAATTCAAGCTCGTGCTTCTCCTCTCTAGAATTTCCGACCCTTTGTGTCTTCCCTATGGAACTATGACCTATAGAACTACGCCCTCTAGAAATACTCCCTCTGGAGCTATGACCTCTAGAACTATGACCTGTGGAACTGTGACTTGTGGAACTATGCCCTCTGGAACTATGACCTCTGGAAATACGCCCTCTGGAACTATGCCCTCTGGAATTATGACCTCTGGAACTATGACCTCTGGAACTATGGGCTCTATAACTACGCCCTGTAAAACTACGACCTGTGGAACTGTGACCTATGGAACTGTAACCTGTAGAACTATGACCTGTGGAACTACGCCCTATGGAACTACACCCTCTGGAACTATGACCTCTAGAACTATGCCCTATGGAACTATGACCTATGGAACTATGCCCTTTGGAACTATGACCTATGGAACTACACCATCCAGAACTATGACTTGTGGAACTACACCCTCTGGAACTGTGACATGTGGAACTATGACCTATGGAACTGTGACATTTGGAACTATGACCTACGGAATTGTGACATGTGGAACTACGCCCTGTGGAACTGTCACCTCTAGAACTATGCTCTCTAGAACTATGACCTCTTGAACTACGCCCTCTTGAACTATGACCTCTAGAACTATGACCTCTGGAACTACGCCCTCTGGAACTATGACCTCTTTAAAAAAACAAAAACATGGAGGATAGACTATGATCTTAATTTAAATTATTGTTGTTTATTATAAAAGAGATATAATAATCACAAATCTAACCAAATTAATCAATTATAAAAAACCCATTAATAAGAAGGCACATTGCACTAACAAGGAAGTACGCCATGTGGAACTACACCCTATGGAACTATGCCCTTTGTAACTATGACCTCTAGAACTATGACCTCTAGAACTACACCCTCTAGAACTATGACCTCTAGAACTATGACCTCTCGAACTACACCCTCTAGAACTATGACCTCTATAATTATGCCCTCTGGAACTATGACTTGTGGAACTGTGACATGTGGAACTATGACCTTTGGAACTGTGACATGTGGAACTAAGAGCTATGGAACTGTGACATGCGGAAGAACTATGACTTATGGAACTATGCCCTCCAGAACTAGGACCTATGGAACTACGCCCTCTGGAACTATGACCTATGGAACTATGACCTGTGGAACTATGACTTGTGGAACTATGCCCTCTGGAACTATGACCTCTGGAACTACGCCTTCTGGAACTATGACCTGTGGAACTATGACTTGTGGAACTACGCCATGTGGAACTGTGACCTCTGGAACTACGCCCTCTGGAACTATGACCTATGGAACTATGACCTCTTGAAATACGCTCTCTTGAACTATGACCTCCAGAACTATGACCTATTTAAAAAAACAGAAACATGGAGGATATACTATGATCTTAAATTAAATTATTATTTTTTATTATAAAAGAGAGATGATAATCACAAATCTAACCAAATTAATCAATTATAAAAAACCCATTAATAAGAAGGCACATTACACTAACAAGGAAGTACTCCCTGTGGAACTACGCCCTCTAGAACTACGCCCTTTGGAACTATGACCTATGGAACTATGACCTCTAGAACTACGCCCTCTGGAACTATGACCTCTGGAACTACGCCCTCTGGAACTATGACCTCTAGAACTATGACCTATGGAACTACGCCTTTTGGAACTATGACCTCTAGAACTACGCCATGTGGAACTATGACCTATGGAACTGTGACATGTGGAACTATGACCTATGGAACTGTGACATGTGTAACTATGACCTATGGAACTATGACATGCAGAAGAACTATGACCTGTGGAACTACTCCCTCCAGAACTAGGACCTATGGAACTTTGACCTATGGAACTATGCCCTCTAGAACTATGACCTTTGGAACTACCCCCTCTGGAACTATGCCCTCTGGAACTATGCCCTTTGGAACTATGACCTGTGGAACTGTGACTTGTGAAACTACACCCTCTGGAACTATGACCTCTATAACTATGCCCTCTAGAACTACACCCTCTGGAACTATGCCCTTTGGAACTATGACCTCTAGAACTACGCCCTATGGAAATACTCTCTCTAGAACTATGACCTCTGGAACTATGACCTGTGGAACTATGACCTCTAGAACTATGCCCTCTGGAACTATGACATGTGGAACTGTGACCTATGGAACTATGACCTGTGTATCTACACCCTATGGAACTATTCCCTCTGGAACTACGCCCTCTGGAACTACACCCTCTGGAACTCCGACCTCTGGAACTACGCCCTCTGGAACTATGACCTCTAGAACTATGACCTCTAGAACTATGCCCTCTAGAACTATGACCTTTAGAACTACACCATGTGGAACTATGACTTGTGGAACTGTGACATGTGGAACTATGACTTATGAAACTATTCCCTCTGGAACTACACGCTCTCGAACTATGACCTATAGGACTATGACCTCTGGAACTATGACCTCTAGAACTATGCCCTGTGGAACTATGACCTCTGGAACTATCACATGTGGAACTGTCACATGTGGAACTATGACCTGTGGAACTACACCCACTGGAACTACGCCCTATGGAACTATGCCCTATAGAACTATGACCTCTAGAACTACACCCTGTGGAACCATGACCTATGGAACTACGGCCTCTAGAACTATGACTTGTGGAACTACACCCTCCAGAACTATGACCTATGGAACTTTGACCTGTGGAACTATGCCCTCTGGAACTATGACCTCTAGAACTATGACCTGTGGAACTGTGACTTGTGGAACTACACCCTCTGGAACTATGACCTATGGAACTGTGACTTGTGGAACTACGGCTTGTGGAACTGTGACCTCTGGAACTACGCCCTCTAGAACTATGACCTATGGAACTATGCCCTTTTGAACTATGACCTCTAGAACTATGACCTCTGGAACTACACCCTCTTGAACTATGACCTCTTTAAAAAAACAGAAACATGGAGGATAGACTTTGATCTTAAATTAAATTATTAATGTTTGTTATAAAAGAGAGATAATAATCACAAATCTAACCAAATTAATCAATTATAAAAAACCCATTAATAAGAAGGCACATTGCACTAACAAGGAAGTATAACCATGAATTGCAAGTTTCGTACTCTACCCTCAATGGCTTGATGTTTGACTAAGGTATTATGGGGAGAGATAACAAGGTACTCTGGGGAGAGCTATTAATTTATTATGTTGCTAGTTCTGAGGAGATAATCTCTCTTGCAGTTTGAACTTCCTATGTTTTTGCCCCTTCTTCTCCATACCTTTCTTCTTTCCTTTTTGTTTTGTTTCATCATTTTTCATTCCTCCCCCCATCTCATTTGCATTCTTTCTCCCAGTTCCTAATGCACACTTTAATCTCCGATGTGTCCCACACACATCCTTATTTGTTGGTCTATATTCATTTATTGATTGCATGCTTATCCTTTGTTTTTACATACTCTTCAGTCGTTGACTGCAATAAGGCTAGCATTAACTCAACACAACGAAAAAATAGGCATATGTGTGATCAAAGTTCAATTTTTCAAAGCCTGAGGATGCAGGAATCTGCATTAAGGAGAGGTATTGGCCTTTTTTAAGGGTGTGATATTCTAGGTTGCTTGAGAGAAGCACCTTGACCCTTGGAAGGGTTGTTTCTTCTTGTTGCATATTTGTAGGATGGATATGGCTTTTCTGTCTTGTTTGTCCTCTGTGTATAGTATTGAATGGTATGTGGAAGTATGACCTATGGAACTATGCCCTATATAACTTTGACCTTTGGAACTATGACCTATGGAATAACCTCTGGAACTGTGAACTATGGAACTGTGACCCCAGGAACTATAACTTGTGGACTTATGACCTCTGTGTTAAAGTTTATGATATTATTAGGTTTCTTTCAATTTACTAGATAACAATAGCATAGACAGGATCACTGAGAGAAACACAATCACAAGAGTACACAAGCAGTTATCCTAGGAAACCCTCAAGGGGAAGAAAACCCAACAAAACTTCCTTAATATAGATGGCCAATACAATGCCAAGATAATGAACCAAACAATAGAGAATATCCAACACTGAGCAACACGCCTCTCTCTCTTCCTTCTTCCGGCAACCAGCAACTGCAACTTCCTTCAAAACTTGCGCACTAGATGAGTGAGCTGAGTGTGTGTCTAAATGAGGCATTGGCCTCTCTTATTTATACAATTCTGACACGTGTGGAAGTGTCTCTTCACTGGCAGGGCCAACTTCTTCTTCTGGGTGGTTATAACCACCTTTAATATATTTTAGGCCTCTTTAATATATTATGGGGCCGACTTCTTATTTAGTCTATTACAATTAGGGTTTGACCAATCTGCAAAAGGGGATTTTGTCATTTACAATACCCGACATGATCAATCCACAAAAGGGAATTGATCTAATCAATAATAAATATATTTTATCTTTATCCACAAAAGGGGATAAGAATATTCTTTGCAGTTACACAATATTTTAACACTCCCTCTTAACAAGAAGGATATTCTTTATCTTTTGA
>JASDQU010739747.1:538-11986 GCA_032191745.1 Picea mariana | reverse complement strand
GAGCAACAGAAATTCCAGAGCCTTCACTAAAACCTCTGACAATTTGTTTGACATTTAGCAGACAATTATATCATCAATAATACAACTTGAAGTCATTGCAGGTATTGCTTTGTATCCTTTGGCTAGCACAACAAATTCACACATAGCATGCAAGTGTTCTATATATATACATTGATCAGAAGAGAAAATTCATAGAATGCAAATTGTAGCAATTCGAAACAACCATAACATATTTGGACTCCAGATATAAAGCTCATAATCTCTCATGCCAAACATTTGAAAATGCCAAACCATGTAAAATTCAATATCCCAATAATTGGTCAGAACAAGGGGCGAAAAAAGACAAATTTAAATACTTCAACAACTATAGTAGATTTGGCCTGCAGATATACAACACATATATTTTCCAAGTTTAGTTTCAAATAACAAACAATGTTATTGCTATATATACAGCTAATCCATCTAGTTTCAAATAACAACCAATGTTAACTGTCATATACACAGTTAATCCGTGTAGTAGATATATTAAGTGACTGAACATCACAGACATTTTTCATATCATTTTTCGATAACAAATTTTAGTCGGCCTTCAAAAGAATATTTGTCTACACCACCACCATACAAGTTGGCCAAATGTATCTTAAGCCAATAAATCCCTGTCTTTCCTAATGGTTACCCCTTAGAAAATTCTAGAAGTCCTTGACACACGTCTGAATCTAGATGATTTAAATACGGATGCATTGGGTAAGCACACCCTCAAAAATCTGCATAAGACCTTCAACAAACATAATTCCTTTGTTCAAAGTACTCAAGCATTCAACTTCATATTTTTGTATTATACCTTTTGCACTCTTTCAAAATGAGTTGAACCATGCTCCCGAGTCCTGATATGTTCGTCCCTGGAGCCATAACCATTTCTTCTTGATGATATAAAAATCTGTATCGTCTAGAATGTAACCTGGCTAACCCTCAACTCATGAAACAAAATTTAATCCCCTAAAGACGTAGTAGCAACATTTTCCCTCTCCATGCATAAAGTGTTCCCCTATAGGGCCAAAACCATTCTCAAGTTTCAACCGCAACAAATAATATAGCCGAACCATATGCTCTATATGTGGGGATAAGAATAGTCAAAGAGCATAACATTTCTCATATTTCAATCTTTGGTGATTCTATGTTGATAGTTAAAGCAATTCTCAAAAAACAAACAGTGGAGAAAAACCTTTTAAATGGCATCCTTCAACGAATCAGGACTATTGTTGAAAGATTTGGAGAAATTAATCTCTTCCATATCAAGAGATATCTCAACCCCCTTGCTGATCTTTGGGTTAAGATGAATCGAGAATAAGAAAAGGTGAATTTTAAACAAATGGAGTAAGGGGGGCACTCCCCATCCCTTAACTCGTTACTGCTCAAGTCTCTGCCCCAATAGATAGCTAATGTATTTTAAGATATTTTGGTGCCTAGGGCAGTTTTGTAAGGATGTATACAGTCTAGATGATCATAGACAAGGTCCGAAGAGGGTGAGAAAATTTGAAATTTGAAATACTCCAAGTTCTTCGGCTATATGCTTTGATTGTAGACTAGTTTGATGTTGTTAGCTTTGGTGCAGCCTATTAATACAATTCTTCTACAGTTTATGTTTAAAAAAAAAAACAATTACATGGAACAATAAACAAGTCGGAATACAGATCAGAACAGTTTAGGTAATTGCAACTAAATAAATATCAGCTTAAAATACAATAAGAACATTTTTAAATAGAATGGTTACAATAAATTTATGCACCTGGATTTTGGATGAAAGTAGAAATGAGGGGAAGTTTTTTTCATCGCGGTGGAAGGTAGGGACTAAGAATGCATATTATATTAGATTGATATTCCAAAAATTACACAAGACTCGTACTTGATAAAAGATCAGCCCTGCACAATTTATTAGCAATCTCTAAACAAATGTGATTTCTTTGTTGATACCATGTACATGTAAGAATAGGGACAAAAATCTAACTAGACACATTGCAAATGAGACTATTTGCCCAAAAAAATCACAACCTTGCAACTGCCACAAGTGATCACAGAAGGCCCATAAGCTAAGTGCCTGTTGGATACAAGCAAAAACCTGTTTGAGAAAAATACTAGAAATCTTGTGAGCTATTCTTAAAATATGAATGCCATGGCATACAACATTCTAAAATCCCACTCTACTATTGTACAAATTTGTATAATACAATATCTGATGGGGCATGTCAGTATCCCAGCCAGTCATGAATCAACTCATATGTTCAAATCCATCACAATTGACCTGTATAAAGATTCATTTGTTGTTGTTAGAACAAGCAACTTTATTCATAGATCAATAAGAGAATTTAGATTGTCACAACAAATATCAATCTCTGAAAACAAAAAATGTAAACATATATCAATTCCAGGCAAATGCAATTGCTCACCACAAAATTGTTCCAAAGAGATATTTGATCATCAATATAAATTTCATTAAAACAGGCATTTACAAAGAACATTACCTGCCAGCGTAGTGAAAAGACTATGAAATCAAAATGTCGAATATGAGCTATCAAAGTTGTATTCTAGACAATGGTTATGGTTGTATAAGAATTCACTATAGAAAAAGAGATCAAATAGAGGTAGAGTCTCATGTAGATACTATGCAATGTCCTAATCAAAAGAAATAAGTTTGAGAGCACTAGAGCTTCACGGTTTTCAGCAACATCAACATCATTATCAAGAATATATTGATGATGTGGACCTCAATTCACAGTTTCCCAATTTTAGATTTTGATTTAATGAGGCAAAGGGATAAAACATAGCATTGCACTTGTGTAAGGTAGCTACATTCTCACTATAGCTTGGAAGGTGCATACAAGGCTATGTCCAAAACATCCTATATTTCAATGATCTATAGAGTTTGGTGTAGTTTAACAACAAAAATACAATAGCAACAAGGATTGAAATGACAACATTCATTTTGGAATCCAAGAAATCTGTTAAGTTTGAAAGGGAAACAAAGAATGAAATAAAGATGGAAGAAGTAGCAAAACAATGCCAATAATTCCAATCTAAGCAGATATACAGAACAATCTATATGATATAGAATTTAAGAACTTAAAAATGCAAACTAGAGATCAGTATAGTAAACAAGGCTGCATGGTAGTGTATACCTACCGCTATGCAGGTATAATAACAGATGCATAGAATGAAGCACACCAGATGCAAAGAAGAGCTCTAATAGATATGTACACTAAATGCAGGGGAAGTGCGGAGATTGCACATTGACTGTTTGACAAAATGGTCGAGAGAAATGGTATTTATTGAAGTGCAATGATTGCAGGGTATGTCCAGATTGGGAAAGGTAATGAGTCATTGGCACTCTTTAATCAAATGCAACCTGCAGACATGAAACCCGAAGCAGTGACCGTTGTAAATGTGCTCCCTGCATGTGCTCACTTATCAACTCTGCAACCAGGCAAGTGTCTCCATGGTTACATAATCAGGAGTGGATATGAATCAGATATATTTGTTTGGAATTCCTTAATTGACATGTATGCCAAGTGCGGGAGTATAGTGCCTGTGAATCTTATGCTTGACAAAATGATTAATAGAGACCTGATCTCGTGGAATACAGTGATTGTTGGGTTTGCAATGCATGGGCAAGGTAAATATGCCCTCTCTTATTTTTTCCGAATGAAGCAATCAAGCATAAAACCAAACCACATTACCTTTGTCTGTATTTTGTATGCTTGCAGTCATGCAGGCATGGTGGAAGAGGGCTTGCAATATTTTCTTCTCATGAATCAAAAGTATTACATAAAACCCAAGATGGAGCACTATGCATGCATGGTTGACTTTCTTGGTCGTGTTGGGCAACTGAGTGAGGTAGAAGAGTGCATTATAAATATTCCAATAGAACCTTGTGCTAGTGTGTGGGGGGCCTTGCTTGGTGCCTGCAGAATTCATGGTAATGTTGAGCTAGGGGAACACGTGGCAGAACACCTTTTTGACTTGGAGCCTGAAAACACTAGATATTATGTATTGCTTTCAACAATCTATGCTACTGTTGCAAGGTGGGATGATGTTGCAAAAGTGAGAACAAAAATGAGAGACAGGGGATTGAAAAAGGATCCAGGATGCAGCTTGGTTGAAGTTAATAACAAGGTTCATACATTCCTTGTGGAAGACAAATCACACCCACAATATTAAGACTAAATCATTAATCAATTACACCTTCAAAATAAAAAAGAGGTCTACAAAAAAATATTCGATTGATAGACAAAATTCAAAGCACAATGGACCATTTCGATCAGATAAATTTTTACCATGTCCTTCGTCATCAAAACTCTAAAGCACATGACACGGAAAATAGAGGTGTTCTTTTGAATCAGGATCAAACGATCCAAAATGTGGGGGAAATCCTTTTGCATCATCTCCCATGACAATTTCCCTAATCAACTAAATTAGGGAAACCCTCATTGAGTAGGTGGACAAATGGCCTTTGAATTACATCACCATGCAAAGGAATTTAACTCACTCCATCCCCCCACTACCCATGCCATCTCTCAACATGCTTGGGACTTTAATGGTGGGAAGATTCATCTTGGGATAAGGGATTTGAATGTGGTTGCAGTTCACCTCGTAGAAATGTTTTTTGTAGGTTCAATGCATTCGGAGAGGTGCATTTGCTCTCCCTTGGTGGCGCTATAGATTAGGTTTGCAATGGTGCTTTGGAGGTGGAATGGTTTGAGATTGAGTGTTGTCTAGCCAAGGNGGGATTTGAATGTGGTTGCAGTTCACCTCGTAGAAATGTTTTTTGTAGGTTCAATGCATTCGGAGAGGTGCATTTGCTCTCCCTTGGTGGCGCTATAGATTAGGTTTGCAATGGTGCTTTGGAGGTGGAATGGTTTGAGGTTGAGTGTTGTCTAGCCGAGGCTTCTTTTTAGAAGGATGACTAGGGTTTGGGTGCACTTGTCTGTTGACCTATTGTCTTTACCTTCAATGGAGAGTAGAAAGCATTGCAATGGGGGCAATGCTTGTACTAGGGCAATTTATCAGAATATATAGTACTAGGGGCATTTCTTTTTTGAGGAAGACTGTAAAAGCATGGTGGGATTTAGACAAACCCACTGCATATTTTTTTTTCTTTGAACTTCATAGCTTCGGACTTAGAACTTTTATATTGTATTAACTCACTATCTGGTTTGGCTGAATCTTTACTCATTTCAGTAAAAAAAAAGAGAGGTTGTGTCAGATTTCAAAGAATATTATAGATGGAGATAAAAAAAATTCTATATTTTCGTGGAGTCTACACTATCCATGGAAATACAATTTTTTCATGAATAAAATCATATAGACATGTAGAGGAATTCAGAAACAAAGTGTAACCAGTTACCAATATCAGACTTCAATGATATTACTGCATTGAGAATGCCATGATCTACATTAGATTTCTAGGTATGAATTTTACTAATATTATATCTTCCAATTTCTTAACAGAGAAACTGTTAGGTAAAGAATGATACAACAGTCTATTTATATTAATATTCAAGAAGGATCAATTTGAAATAGATTGCAGATGTGTATGTGACATGTGTGGCATTAAAATAAAGAAGGGAGAAAACTGAAATGCAGTTGAATGTATGTAGCTATTATAGTTTAGAAGCTCAATAGACTAGATATCATCATTCACGGAATGTAGGGAAATGTGGGGTGTAGTAAAAATAAAAAAGTAGAAGGCCAGAGTAATTACGAATAACATCAACAAACAGAGGGATGCAGCACTGAGAAGTAACAATTAACAAATAAAATGAAGGTCCCAAAGTAAAAGAACCTTATATAACTGACGTAAATATGATAAACAGGTTACAGAAGTAACAATTAAAAGAACCTTATATAACCGAAGTAAAGATGATAAATAGGTTACAGAACCCTACCTCCTTTTTCGCTTCAAATCTCCAACTATGTTAGGGAGGCGAAATTTCCCCTCACACCTTAGTCAATTATCCTCACATACAGTGCACAAAGCTAGTAAAATGGAACTCAGGAGTCAAGTGTGTGTTGGTCAAGGGGCTTAACCTCTATAAATAGCAAGAGGTATCCTTTTTTCTAAGGATGATGTTTTTTGGCATGCTAGGGTTTCTATGCAAATTCAAATTGCAGGGAAAATTTCTACATATTTAGGTTCAGATTCAATCAATGATGCATGGACCAAATTGATTCTGAATTTGGGGGGATATTCGGACTAATAGAATTCTTAGCTGACTTTCTGTACAGGAGGGCCTGATTCGACTGAATTCCACTACTAGATATTAAATTGGGCATAGAGTAAAGACAGTGCCACCTAAAAGGGTTTTTTTTAATTGAAAAATGCATCTTATATTTCATTAATGCACAGAAAAGAATAATTTATACATAGATTTTAATATGAATCCTATACATGTAATTAGAAAGATCCTTTCCTCTGTTAATACATTGAATAAACCTCTCATAGAGCATGGTAAGTTATCAGCCAAGCTAATTTTCCATGCCTGAATTAAGACATTACAAAATTTTGTTGGACAAGGATATCGGGAAACCTGATTCTTTGAAGAGACAAATACTTGCAGCCAGCAACATATTTTTGAGAAAAGACAAGAAATTGAAAGAGCACTCCATATTGTATGCATGGCATATGATACACTACTATCTTAGTTTTAAAAATCAGATATAACTGAAAAATAACAGGGCTCCAAAAAGTACAGGGAGAGCTAACAAACCTAAGGAAGTTGTTATTTGTTGCCAATTCATCTAGCTTATTTGAAATTGTAAATTTCCAAGACCTGTATTCACCTATCTCTTCCTCCTGGTAAATACAAAATAGACAAATACATAGTTAAGAAAAGGTTTAATGCTCCATCTTTTCTGTATGTTACAACAACCAAGAAAAATAAGAAGTATCAAATAGCAAGGCAAAAACAAAACTGGTTAAATATAAAAAAGTATATTTATATTTAAAAACACTAGAAATTCACTTTGGTGTTTTATGTTTCCTTTCCCAGTATATTTACAGATACTGGTGGCTTTCCATACCTTTATTTGTTGCTACTTTGTAATCTGCAACATATATTCCTCTTCCCCTGCCAGACAAAAATGGTAGGAGCTTCCACCATATCATCCACCCTGATAATTCTCATAATATGTTCTTTCATATGTTGGTCAGAGACTCAGAGACAGGTCTCATATCTCACTATGTATTTTGTAATAATTTAAAGTTCTGTAATATTGGATGTGTATAATATTTTGGCCTGTAATCCTGTAGGCTTATGTAATATACATGGGGTCTTCTGTGGGTATGTCAAAAGGATTTCTCAGATATTCCCATTTGTAGATGTTGGTTTCTGTTGTTGGAAGGTAAGGGGAGTCCCCTGCTGCTCTTGGTGGAATCAAGTGTATTTGATAGGATGCATCTAATGGTAGAATTGGGACTGATTTGATGTTGTTGGTGAGCTTAATGCAGTAGAGAGGTGGCAAGAAAATCTCTAATCTATTCATACACACACTCCATCAATGGGTTCTCTGCAGTTCTCTCCGAGCAACAAGCCCAAGTAATAACTTGTAAGTTCTTAAATTTATCGCCCTGTTTTTTTTGTCTCTATAAAGGTTGAAACTACAGGAATATCTAGACAACCATATTCACCCCAGTGCAAACCTCATTCGTAGGAGGGGACTCCAATCTATTGTGAAGTGATCCCTGTTTTGTGGACTTCCGCATGCCTTCACATAACTGATCGAATTCTCATTTGGAATGATCAGATTTCTTTTTAAGATAATTTCAAATATTTTTTTTCAACATGTAGATTTTCTCATATTGACATACTAAGAGTATGGTTAAACTGTGCACTATATTTTTATGTTCAAGTTTTATTTTAATTTAACTGTGCACTAAATTTTCATGCTCAATTTTTTGAATAATTACTTTACCCATCTTCCAAAGAAAAATAACAGTGAATAATATAAAGAACAATGAAGAGATGAGCACACTTTCAATTTCACACTTCACTTTCACATTTCATTGTTCTTTACATTATTCGCTCACTGTGACTTACACACTTCACTGTTCTCTATATTATTGAATCACTTCACTTTCACTTTCACATTTCACTGCTCTCTACATTACTCGCTCACTTTACTTTCACATTTCACTGCTCTCAACATTACTCGCTCAGTTCACTTCATTTCACTTTTACATTTCACTATTCTCAATATCAAGTTTTTTCTTTGATGTTGAGTAAAGTGTTCATTCAAAAAGGTTGGAAATATCTTGCTAGGAAATATCTTGCTAAGTTGTAATTTTTTATTGAAGAGGTGCATTAGAAGGGAAGTATAGCAAATGCCAAAAAGCCTTTTATGTGATCACATTGTTACAAAATCAACTCATATCAGTTCAACTGTGCAATGCCTGGAAATTACATCTTTAGAAGGAGAAGTCTAGCAAAAAGCCTTTTATGTGATCACATTGTTACAAAATCAACTCATATCAGTTCAACTGTTGAATGCCAGGAAATTACATTTCTCTTACATAGACAATTATAGAAAACAAATTATATGGAATAGAAATTCAACACATTTGTGCATGGTTTTCCATCCATTTGTATATGTGTAAAAGCTAAAACAGTACAGAACCATGAAAACTCTGGTCTCACAAAAAACTCAAGCACCTATATGAGCATGTCAGATGGAATTTAGAGATGGGTTTTAGCAATATTTGTGTTAATTTCCATAATCAATGTGCCTAATTCCTCGCCAACATTCAATTAGAAACACAAAAGGTTGATGGATCACCCCACTCCCACAAGGTTTTATATTGTGCACATTGCTTGTCTAGATGCAAAAAAGTGAGAAATGTGAAGTTTCAAATTCTCAAGGTGCCAAAACATTGAGATTAACACCTCCTGGATTTGATACCTCTTAACTTGATGAATCCATGGTAATAATAACCCTACTAGGGCTGGCTCATTTAGTTGTGGTCTATCAGTAATCAGGTGAAATGTTACTACAATTAGCATAAATAATTGACCACAATTAGCACAGGTTCCATTCTCAACCCATTCTTATTTGGACTTTACTAAGAATCCCCCAGTGGCATGTTCCTGGACTTTCGATCTGACTTCACCCAAAAATAGGGTGGTTTATGTCAAATATGCAGCTCATAAGATAAAACTATATTTAGTCAAAGCGATTCACAGTTTGAAAGATCCTCCTAGAAACAAATAACTATTATGGGACTAAAACAATCAGTGATTTTTGGTATCGGACAACAATTCCTAGAGTTGTTTCAGTGTTCCCCAGCAGGATGCATAAACTGCATACAATG
The DNA here is from genome assembly GCA_032191745.1 of Picea mariana. Taxonomy (NCBI): domain Eukaryota; kingdom Viridiplantae; phylum Streptophyta; class Pinopsida; order Pinales; family Pinaceae; genus Picea; species Picea mariana. The sequence goes on along the minus strand of JASDQU010739747.1, from coordinate 2,628 downwards.
AGATCATGGGATTTTCTACGTCTGGAAGCAGATTATGCAGAATTCGTCTTTTTATTCAGATCGTTCTCTCGTGCACAGGTATGATTTCTGCCTCGGGTTTTCTAAATTTTTATTAGCTTTAAAGTAGCTAATAAAAGATTTAAAGTAGCTAATAAAAAAATCTCATTGAGTTATCACAGAGGTTTTTCATTCATTTAGGAAGTAAAAGAGGAAAAAATAAACAAAAACCTGCAATGAGTTGCGATGACTGCAAGGTCGCGGTGTCGAAACCTTCGCAGGTGGTAAGCTAGAGAGAATGGAAATTGGTGAAGGAACGTGTTATGAGCACATCGTACCAACTGGCCACCACAACTCCCCAGATGCCCCCCCCAACGAAACCACTCATGGTGCCACTAAATGTCTTGAACGATAAATTTTCGGACTCTTCCATCCTTCTCTTCTTCGTAGGATCCATTTATGTCGGTTTCTTGCCCTACAAAATCCTCAAAAAATGGCCTTTCACATCAAAACCCTAGTTAAAGATTTAGGTTTGATTCTCACAAAGGGATATATAGGAAAACCCTTTGATTACACTGAGAGATTAACGTAAATTGTCCACTAATTCTGAGATTTCAGAGTTCCGAAACAAATTTATTGTGAAAATTTTCATATTTAACTCGTTCCTGCGCAGAGCTTTTCGGGGTGAAATACTACCTACCGCAAAGCGATCCGGAAAATAATTGAAGTCCTAGGCAGTTCCAGGGAGGGTTTGAAGCAAATGTTGTTCCTTTCTCATTTGTTTATGAAAATTGATGTTGATTCAGGGGATTTACATGGCTTTCCTTGGAGGCAACAAATATTATTTGTAACTTCGAGCATGTGATTATTGTCTCGTTTCGAAATAATCATGAAATCCTTATTCAAAAAATAATGCGCTTAAGCATGAGCTCTTGAAGCCATGGATAGGCCACACTCGTGACAAGGAGCCAAGGGTGAATTTTCGCCCCTAGTGGGGAGGCATAAGGTTGAAATCCGAGAAGCGGGGCTTCCCCTTGAGTGTTATGCCCGTTATCTTGGGAAACCGGATCACCAAGATCTCCAGCAAGACAGAATAATAGTTTCCAATGAAGAGTTATAACATGTTAATCAATGCCTTCAAAACTAAACTGAGATGACCATTGACACGGATCTCTAAGTACAAGTGAGGTAGAATTTGGAACATGAATTGGAGTTGGTTTCGTTTTAATCGGAGAACCTCTTACTAGAATGGAAATAGGTGGACCCTCAACTTGAGGATCCTTCACTCCACTAGTGGCCTACTGAGGCAATAGATGTGGTTTGTTCTTTGTGAAGACAATTGCACTAGCAAACTCCGTTATTGCAGGAAAACTTGGAGATTGAAAAGAACCAAGAGAATCAACAATTATGGGGCTTGATGTATATGGTGGTTCCTCTTCTTTATGAAAGCCAAAGTATTAAGGAGTAGTTGTGGAAATCCATGAAGGAGAGTCTCACCATATACACTACAATGTTGTAGTGGATGGGAATCATGTAACAGTGAGAGAAACCCATAGAAGATCTATGAGACTACATTAAATAGATGAATGTCGAGCTATGTGACTCTTATGTTCTACATGGATTATTGGTATGTAGGTAATTCTTTATTTTTTTTGTTATGATGAATGTGTTGAACTAAATGTACGTAAATGTGTTAAGTGTGTATAAGAGTTGTATATCAACAGAATAGACTAGGAATATATATGGATATTGAGATAGAATGTTGAGACCCTTATCCTATAACATATCTCCATATCTTTAATCTTGGCATGTGCTTCCGGTGAGACGTTCCCTTAACTAGCACTGAAAATGTCAACACTAAACTACATCAACCTTTTTTGAACACTTAAGTGGACCCGAGTATGCCAATTAAATCCAACAATCCCTAAGGTGGCCAAAAAAATCCACACCACAAAACCAAATGTTGTTGTTCACAAGAAATTATTGTCTTGAACCATCAAAGTTTCACATTGTCACTAAAGTTCTACTCTTTTAAGGTGCTCGATAAGCAAGGGGAAAAGTTATTTTCCTAGTAGCCCTTGTTGAAATGGATC
>JASDQU010739746.1:133738-145684 GCA_032191745.1 Picea mariana | reverse complement strand
AAAGGAAGTTGGTGCTTCCAATGAATGTAATTCTTCAAGACATATAAGAAAAAGCATTCTGTGGTTTTCTCTCGATTTGGGTTTCCACGTAAAACACTAATGTACTGTGTGTGTTTGATTGTTTATTTCTACATTGATATAACATTTGAAGAAAAAGTATTATAATTACGCTATTACTGATTCACCCCCCCTCTCAGTAATCCAACGGTTTTTCCTTCACTTGCCATGCCATTCCATGCCATACCAAGCCTTGCCATGATCTGGATTATTTTCAGCACAAAATGAGAGTGGAGATATAATAAAGAAATGTACAAATATATATATCAGATGTCCAATAATATAACAAAGTTATAACCATAAACACTAAGATATAGTAATACATAATTTATATTAATGAGTGAAATGTACAAAACTATAGAAATACATAGTGAAAGACTCTCTAGAATGGTGGAAGCTTATCTCTGAGAAGAGATGTGATGGCTACTCACATTCGCAAGAAGATGTTTGTTACAATGAGGCTCAAAAGGCATTTTCAACATAAAGAAAATGCAAAACCCTAACCCTGGAAGATGAAAAGCCAACAGTTTTGTAGACCTCGTTTTGGGTAGTTTGGTGTATCAACTTTTCGGGCGTGTAACTTTGGCATATGATCTTTGTTTGGGGCACATGATAGCTTGTTGGAAAGGTATCAATGATGATCTTAATTTTGGGGCCTCAAACAAAGCCTTCAGATATCGTTAAGGTGCCTGATCAAAAAAAATCATCGTTTAGGCCATCAAAATGGCCTCAGGAATCGAAAAACTGCTAAAATTAGTAAGTTGTCAACAAACTATTTTGACCCAGTTGGAATAGGTGGGTGTCCATTGATATCCACCTGGATCAATCCTCCCTCCTTAGGAAGAAATGGTCTCCATTGCATTGAGTTCTCATGGGAGAGGGGAAAGCGTTTGCTCAATCTAAACCTTGGTGAGTTGCTTGCCTTGTTGGAGAAGTTGCACTACTTGGTTTATGGGAGGTTGTTGAGAACTTGATGAGATGACTATGTGAAGAAGGAATATTTGTGCTTTGATTCAATATTTTCGACCTTATTCTGATAGATAGAAGGTGCTTGGACTGAGGCCGTGGTGGTTACATTGTCCTTATGTTCACCTTTTGAACAGATTGTGAAGAAGATGAATTTTGTAGTATGAGATACTACCTTGCAGTATTGTTTAAGTGGGACAATAGTTGGAACTACTTCTAGTATCCTGTAGAGATGACCCCCAAAAGTAACAATTACACTACGAGGTCAAGACTCATAAATAGCATGGCACTTCCACATATATGGCTGGCCCAAAACAACATCACAGAAATCCAGCGGGGCAACATCACATAATACCTCATCCTTTAAAGGTTGGATGATGTAGGACAATCAACATTGATGGCTGACATGGAGATCTCGTTCTTGAAAAATCCACTCGATGTTGTATGGTTCTAGGTTTGGTGTTGTCGATAATCCTAACTGTTTGATGACCTCTGCTGAGATGAAGTTCTTCGGAATTCCGCTATCAGCAATAAAATGCAGTGAGGTCCCCTTCACCCACTTTTGTGAATGAAATAGGTGTTCCCCCTCTTCAAGATCTACTGGTTCTTCTGGTTGAATTGTTGCAGTCACAACAGTAGCAGTGGGGTCTATGTCAATGATCTGTCTTCTCCCATTATTTTCTGAATCAGATTATAAATCGAGGTTCGGCTCATTTTCTTTGATATTGACCACTAATGATTTTTTTGAGTGACATTCATCAGTGTTGTGCCAGAGGATTTTGTGGAAATCACACCACTTTCCAGTGTCCTTCTTCGTCTTCACGTGACCTTTATTTTCCTATGGATTGGACTGGTTTTCGGGAGTTTGTTTATTAGGGTTGTTTTTATCATACTTTGGTTGTTGCAGATTTTTAGACTCGAACTCTCGTTTGTTTTGGTGCCTAAATTTCTTTTCAATTTTGACAGCGTATCGATAGGAAACTCCTAGTGATGAGATGTCCAAGAAATCCATTTCAATTTGGATGTACTTATGCAGGGTCTCATGGTATTTTAGAACCAGATGTCACTCGAAGTCTTTGAAACCCATCTCGGTTGGCAAGGTATGGAAATTATTTGTGAACTCTGACACTATTTGGCCCCTCTCTTGTCGTAGTGTGTTCCATCTCATGTATTGTTCATCATAGTTACCAACATGGTAATATTTTTCCTTGACCGCATCCACAAAAAAATATCAAGTGGGATTGGCCCCATATATTCCAGACTCCTTTGTGGAACTTTGCTCCCAGTACTCTCCTTACCCGATATGCAACAATCGTTCGAAATTGATATTGATGCATCTGACTATGATGTAGGCGCAATTTTCACTCAGCAAGGTCATCTGGTGGCATACCATAGTGAGACACTCTCAGATATTCCATAGTGAYACACTCTCAGATATTGTCCGTAAATACCCCACCTATRACAAGGAAATGTATTTCATTGTACAAGCCTGTCGTCAATGGAAACATTACATTATGGGAAATGAGACAATCATCCACACTAATCAAAAKCCTCTTCAATTAATACAGACACAGGGGAAGTTGCAGAATGACCACCATCAGAAGTGGTCCACCTACCTATTGCAGTTCCATCTCAACATCAAGTATAAAACAAGGAGCACAAATTGTGTCGCTGACTACCTCAGTCAACCTCCCATGGTTTCACTCACCACCGTACTCCATTCTTGTGGACATGAGGCATCTGAGTGGCCCCAACTTTATCAACAATATCCAAATTTTKYCACCACCTATCAGCTCTTGGGTACAGGCGCGAATGTCACCTATTTTCACATTCGGGATAGAATGTTATGCCATCTGGGACATCTTTGTGTTCCTGCAAGAGAGCRTGCAAAGATGATTTGGGAAACTCACTATAATTGGATGGCAGGACATTTTTGCATGGAGAAAATTGTGATCATTYTATAGAAACATTTGTATTGGCCAAAACTTCGACAGAACGTCATCAAGTATATTGAATATTTCACTACATGTGTCATTTCCAATCCATCCATCAAGAAGCAAGGATTATACACCCCTCTTCCTGCTCCCAAGAAGCCTTGGGAATCCATATTGATGGATTACATGGCTGGCCTTCCATCTAAAAAGCAAGGCAATGATTTTGTATTTGTGGTAGTTGATCGGTTTTCGAAGATGGCCATCCTCAAAGCCTGCAAGAAGAACATCACACGGTAGATATTGCCAAGATCTTCTTCAAACAAGTGTGGGTCCATTTTGGGATACCACAGACCATCATCTTTGATCAGGAAAACAAGTTCCTCAAGACATTTTGGTCACTATTGGACACCAAACTCACTAAATCTACTACTTTCCATGCCCAAACCGATAGCCAAACATAGGTCGTCAATCGGATGAATGTGCACATCCTACGCATGTACAACTCTAATAATCCATGTACATGGGATGAGAGTCTCCCCTATGTACAACACAGTTACAACAAGGCTCTCCATAGCTCCATCGGCCATAGCCCATTTCAAATGGGGTTGGGATTCCAACCCTTGGGTCCCATTGATGTTACACTATCTCTTGCAACCACACAGACAAACTCTTCCCATGTTCAGTCTGAGACTGACAAAGCCACTAAATTCATTGAGTGGATTCAACACATTCACCAACATGTCCATGATATTTTGCAGAAAGCCAATGCTAAGTACAAGAAGCACCATGATCAACATAGGGTACTGCACCAGTTTCAGGTGGGAGACAAGGTCTGGTTACATTTGCAGAAAGAGCATCTTATAGGGCCCCATCGAAAGTTCTTCCCACTTCGCTATGGGCCTTAAACTATCAGCAAGGTCGTGGGTAGAAATTATTTTGAGCTCAACACTCCGCCCTTCCTTGGCTTGCACCCAGTGTTCAATGTGGACCTCCTTTGGCCATATTTTCCACCATTATTCGACACCTCTAAGATCACAGAACAACTGACACCAATAGAGCTCAACCATGACTACATGGAATGAGCATCCACTAATCAGATAGTGGACACACAGGTCAAGGGAAATCGCCAACAGAGGATCCAGCTCTATCAGGTTTTCAAGACAAGGCAACTCCTACACCAAGGAAAGTGGCTCATCGAGGGCTAAATTCAGCAGAAGTTTCCTCACTTGATGGGGGAATTCAATGCAATGGAGACCATTGCTTCCTAAGGGGAAGGACTTATCCAGGTGGATATTGGTGCCCACCCACTTATTCCAACTGGCTCCTCTTGACAGTTTTTAGTTCAACACGTTCTTCTGTACTTCTTTGTAATTGTGGGTTCTACACTTTCGGGCCTATATGAATTCCTACACATCTTCCAAGTGGAGACTAGTGGCCTCCCACCTAATCCAACTGGATTATTTTGGATGTTTTCATGTCATCACATCTTTTTGTACTTCCAGGGTTGTTTTGGGGCCCTAAACAGTGTTTTTTTTTTCCTTCCATAGTCAAAATGTAAACGAAGTTAGAGTTTGATAGTGTAATGTGTAGTTCTCGGAAAGACCTTTCCAATGGGCTATCACACGCCTAAAAAAGAGGTCGTGTGAAAAATTTATGACCCCAGGAAATTGAGGTACCAACTTACCCATTGGGGCCCACATGACTTTTCGTGTTTCACCTCCTAGAGTTAGGTTTTTGGATGTCTAGGGTTTTGGCATTCAGAAGTAATGTTAAAAAGGCCTCTGGAGCTTCATTGTAATCATTCTTCTCAGACGGATGTGTGTAGCTCCCACATCTCTTCTCAGAGATAGCTACCACCATTCGAGCAAGTTGTTTCGGTTATGCAACTTTATAGTTTCATCCTATTTCATTTATTCAATAGAAGATATTGTTCACTGGATATCTGTGTTGTTCTCTGTATCTCTATGTTTATTTTATTTAGTCTGTTAATTGGTTCGTTCTTATCCCAAATATGGATCACATAATGACAATGGAGGGGCCCCCTAGTTGAAACTTGGTGCTCTGGATCCAATGCAATTGATGATTTGCCCATCCGAGTCTCGGTTTGAGTTTTATCACGAGTTGTAACTCGCCTCCTCAAGACATTTAGGGACATGTGGAAAATTTGGTCTGGGGGAATAAAATCCAAACTAAGCGACATAAAAGAGTTTCGTAAGCTCCCACAAATAAGTTTGGCCAAGGACCATGTGACTGCAATACCCATAAATTCCCGAAACAGTTTTCTTGAAAATCAACCTCCTCTTCAGAAATTGTATTATGCCTCATTGAGAAAAACCATAGTGTTGGAGATACTTCAACAAATGATTTTCTAGAGGATGGAATGACAACGGAGGGGCCCCACTAGCTGAAACTTGGTCCTCTGGATCCAATGCAATTGGCGGTTCACCCATCCAAGTCTTGGTTTGAGTTTCATCGTTAGTTGCAACTCGCCTCCTCAAGCCATTCAAGGACATGTGGGAAATTTGGTTCGAGGGCATAAAATCCAAACCGAGCGGCATAACAGAGTTTCGTAAGCTCTTGCAAGAATGTTTGGCCAAGGCCCATGTGACTACACTACCCATAAATTCCTGACACAATGTTCTTAAAAAACTACCTCCTCTTCAAAAATTGCACTATGCCTCATTGAGCGAAACCCTAGTGCCGGAGATACTCCAACAAATGATTTTTCATAGGACAAAATGACAGCAGAGGGGCCCCATTAGTTGAAAATCGGTTCTCCAGATCTAATGGAATTGGCAGTTTTCCTATCTGAGTCTCAATTTGAGTTTTATCATGAGTTTCAACTCGCCTCCTTAATCCATTCAAGGGCATGTGGCCAATTTGGTCTGGGGGCATAAACTCCAAACCAAGAGGCATAACTGAGTTTCGTAAGCTCCCACAAGTCTGTTTGGCTAAGACCCATGTGAATACACTACCCATAAATGCCTGACAGAGTGTTCTTGAAAATAAACCTCCTCTTCAGAAATTGCACCGTGCCTCATTGAGCAAAACCCTACTGGTGGAGATACTCCAACAAATAGTTTTCCAGAGGACAGAATGAAAATGGAGGGGCCCCACTAGTTGAAGCTTGGTGCTTTGGATCCAATGCAACTGACGATTCGCCCATCTGAGTCCCAGTTTGAGTTTTATCGCGAGTTGCAACTCGCCTCCTCAAGTTGTTCAGGGACATGTTGGTCTAGGTATATCCTATAAATTATGATAATCCATGTTTGACAAATATATGATACCTTAAATATATGAATAAAGAGAGCTTATGTTATAACCTTGATATTCTCCTGGCAAGTGAATGCAAGGCAAGACATGGCAAGTGAAGGAAAGGCATGGCAAGTGAAGGCATGGCAAGGCGTGGCAAGTGAAGGCATGGCAAGGCATGGTATGTAAAGACTTGGTATGGAAATGGATGGCATGGAAATACAAGGCATGGAAAAGCATGGCATGGCAAGGCATGTAAAGGCATGTCATGGTATGGAAAGGCATGTCATGGAAAAGAAAAGGTATGGAAAGTGAAGGCAAGGCAAGGCATGGAATGGCATGGCAAGGCATTGGATGGAAATGCATGGTATGGAAAGTCATGGCATGGTATGGAACATGGCATGGAAAGTGAAGGCATGTCAAGTGAAGGCAAGGCAAGGCATGGCATGGCAAGGCAAGGCATGGTATGGAAAGGTGTGGCATTGTATGGAAAGAAATGACATGGAAAGGCATGGAATGGAAAGTAATGGCATGGTATGGAAAGGCATGGCATGGAAAAGGAAAGGTGTGGCAAGTGATGGCAAGGAAATGCATGGCATGACATGGGATAGCAAGGCATAGTATGGATAGACAAGACATGGCAAGTGAAGGCAAGGCAAGCAATGGAAAGGCATACCATACCATACCAAGGCAAGGCATACCATACCATGCCATACAATACCATGGCAAGGCAAGTCAAGGAAAGGCATATCATACCACACCATACCATACCAAGGCATACTATACCATACCATGTCATACCATACCATGGCAAGGCAAGGAAAGGCAAGGCATACCATACCATACCATGCAAGGCCATGGCAAGGAAAGGCATACCATACCATACCATGCAAAGCATGGCAAGGCAATGCAATGCAAGATATGGCATGGCATGGCAAGGCAAGGCAAGGCATGGCATGGCAAGGCAAGGTATGCCTTCACTTGCATACCATACCATACCATATCATACCATGCCAAGGATATCATAACATATCATACCATACCATTGCACCTTTTATTACATTTTTGTCATAATTTTCATCCCTTTAGGGCTTGATGTCTAGAATAGTGTAGGGTTGTCATGTGCCATCTTTCATTTCAGCATACCATGGCAAGCCAAGGCATACCATACCATACCATACCATACCATGGCAAGGCAAGGCATACAATACCATACCATATCATACCATCCCATGCTAAGGATACCATACCATACCATACCATGGCAAGGCATACCATACCATACCATACCATGAAAGGCCATGGCAAGGCAAGGCATATCATATCATACCATACCATACCATGAAAGGCCATGGCAAGGCAAGGCATATCATATCATACCATACCATACCATACCATGCAAGGAAAGGAAAGGCAAGCCCATGCAAGGCAAGGTAAGGCAATGCAATGTATGGCATGGCATGGCATGGAAAGGTATTCCTTCACTTGCCTTTCCTTCACTTGCATACCATACCATATCATACCATACCATTCCAAGGATACCATAACATGCCATACCATTCATTACACCTTTTATTACATTTTTGTCATAATTTTCAACCCTTTAGGGCTTGATGTCTACAATAGTGTAGGGTTGTCATGTGCCATCTTACATTTCAGCATACCATGGATGCAATTTGGTTTGGGAGCTATTTGGATACAAGTTTGATGCTTTGAGGATGCTTTGTCTTGTCTATGGTGATTAGTGGATGCTCTTTCACTCTCTTGGTTAATTAATACACATGAAATTTATACAATTTGAAATTCAAACACTTTGAAATTCATACATTCATCAACATAAAATGTAGAAACAATTACATTCATAAAAAACATGCCATGAAATATATATCTATATATATTCAACATTGTATAAATTGTTCATTTTTTACAAATGGAAACTCGTGGCCAATATACAAAGCGACAACAAGTGCCCTAACATAAAAAAAACATCCATATCTGGGCCTAGATACAAAATGGCAGTAGTTGGTCAATCATTAACCACTTCCATCCTTAGGAGCATCCTGGAAATCAATCTTTCTTATATTTCTTGAGAAAGCACCTTGAGAGGTTCTAGGTCAGGCATGCTTTGACACTCTGGAGACTGCACAAAGAATAAACATCGTTATAAATTTTTCCCCTCAATGAATTAATAAACATGCAAAATGATACTTTGTAATTTAACATAAGACAACTCACTGCATATGCTAATGTCATTCGTGAAGGTGTTACCCTCCTTTGCGACCCTAGTCTCTCTACGATGTCACCTTGCATTAGTTACAAGGATCAAGTCAAGAAAATTAAACAAATATGTGGAAAATGAAATTCATAAAACATAAAAAAAATTATCATCCATGCATTATCTCACCATGAATATCTCAGGCCTCGATGGAGATTCACTGGCAGATGGAGCACTAGGTTGTACAACCTGCTCTGAGACAACCTCTATTGTGGCAGTCTCGGTCGATGGGGTTGATGACAATGTTGGGCATGGGCTATGATGGTCACCCACAGGCTGTACCAGTGATTGCAACTCCCTAGGCCTGGAAAAAGGTAACCTAGAAGCAACACTCAGGTGCCCGGGGAGTGCAAAAGTACTATAGCTAGCAAATATATCTACAACCAGCATACATATTAATAAAATTGAACTATTAGTATGAACTAGTAAAATTCAAAAACATAAACACAAACAATTTCATAATTATTCGATATTTAACTATGCACATGATACCTGTGATGCAGGTGACTTGTCCATCCTAGATGGATAGTCCCTGACATCGCCTACTCCCAAATCATGTAGAAACACGAGAACATTAAAAATTTGAGTATGCCATAAAACAAAGAAATTATGAAGGTGAATTTATCATATGTGACACCTACCTGAGTGTGAGGTGCACCCAATGAACAATCAACCTCTATTGTTGCATCAGTGTTGGGGCTAGGAATTGATGCATCCATCGGCGTAGAGGGTATACTGCTAGGATGTAACAACTGCAAAACAACATACAATGAAATATCGATATAAATACACATAATACAAAATAAATATATAACGATGAAGAACATAAAGAGGGTTACAATACTAAGCTCCTCCATGAAGCTATGTTGTCCACTAGGCCCATAGCATGTATGCCCGCAGATTGAGCATCTGTGAGGTTCACATGGATGGTTGTTATGTCCATGTGCCCTCTCCTCATTGTATTCTGCTATCCATGTTGAACCTCCAACCCCTCTATGAATGTCACTGGCAGGAACCTCCTGCCTAGATAGTGCAACAAATTTACTGTGTTGCATTAGGCTACAAGTCAATGATGAAATGGTTAGCTTTACTTGTTGCAGTCTCTTTGCAATAGGAGGATGATGGGTACCGATGGCATGCCTTCACCTAGGGGGACGACAACCTAACATGGGGTCGCACCTAGCATGGTCTTGATCCTGTGTGAACCCTAGACCCACCCCCTGGAATTCTCCAATGTCAAAGTAGTTGACATGCTTACCCATAATAAACCCAGCTCATAATTTTCTCATAAAATATAAGGACACCTTGTTATTGCAGGGAGGTTTATCAAAAAGCATATACCACCTATCCATCCAATTTTGACTAATCTGGGGATGGATGCACCATTAATGGAGATGTGTTTCTTGTTCAATGGTAGTTCTTTTCCAGTTATAGAATACCTAAAAATATACAATCTTTGTCGTTTTGAAATGCTCAGCTCTTTCACTTGGTTTATGTCCAAACCAATGTTGTAGTAATCATACACTCTTGCCCTATAATCAGAAATAGAGGTCAATTTCCCTTGGGCACTTGCAATGGAATTCACAATGATGTCCAAAGAAGTGGCCAAGGAGACTCTGCTAGGCTCTGTAGTGTTCCTTAATTGTTCCTCAAGGGTTCTTAATATAGCCATTGTTCCTTAATCGGTCTTAGTAGACATTAATCATCATAATCATCATCATCAATATAACCAACCTATCTTCAATGAGTGCTTACATTTGGTGGTTGTGGTGGGTTGGGGTTTTGATCTTCTTGGTTTTCTTTTGAGTGGTTTACATTGTCTCGGGGTTCCATTATATTATTGTCTCGGGGTTCCATTATATTATATATGATGCAATTTAAAATCCATGACATCTAAATTAGGTTGGCTTTTTAATTAAAATATAAAATTACATTTTTATTTTTTTTAATTTTGATTCTTGGAAGAAAAAAAATAAATTGRAAATRCCTAAATTGAATTAAAATATGATAAATTAAACATACTGGACAATATTCTCCCTCTTTATCTCATCTCTAACTCCTAATTCACTCAATAAGAATARAAAAAACTAGAGCTTGTGCACAATGACCATCTTAAAAAKTTATTTATGACTTAAGCTTGTGCACAACACTACATTTATAATGCAATAGGTCTTTCAAAATAAAAACTTTTTTTTTTAATTAAAAATTAAAAAAAAAATATTTTAATAATAAATTATGATTAAAAAAATCATTTAATGAAAATCCATAAATAAATAATGATAACAAAATTGCCCTTTTAAAATGAAATATTTTGTAATATATATTTTTACTATATAAGAAGACCAATTAAACAAAAACATTCATATCATAATATTTTAAAAATTATATTTAAAAAATCATAGATTTAAAGGACAATTGTGGGACATATTTACAGATCACTATATTTAAATAAACTTTGTGATCTCTTTGTCACATCTTTAAATTTGAATATGGAGCATATGGGATGAACATCAAATGGTGATGAGATGTAAGTGGCAATATAACTTGTATATATACAAATATTTAAGGCTTAATCAACTACAGGTAATACGTATTTTAGAAGATAAATAAAATCTTTACGTTCAAAGAGATTCCACTAAAATGATAATTAAGATAACTCTTTAAATAATAATGATTTTTAATTAACTTAAAAATAAGTAACGAAGGGCATTTTGGACGCATGTCCTTAAATGTAAAATGTATTCCAAAATGCAAGTAGCAATGCAGTATATAAATATTTAATGGCTKGATGAAGTGATATCGGGTTTGGAAGGGTTTCATTAAATTTGATATTTATTAATTAAAATATTTATTTTCTTGTCGTTTATTTAATTTAAAAATATGCAAGGCGTAAAGGCATTTTRCAACCAAAACCATTAAAAATGTMCAAGACTGTTTGGCACGTGGGAAGGTTTTGCTTATAATTAAGTATCAAAATAAATGGAAAGCAAATAATTATTCAGATAATATAATATGGAAGACATAGTTATTTAGATAATATAATATGGAAGACATAGTTATTTAAAAATGTGCAAGTTGTGAAGGGAATCGTGTCCTCATCGTGGAGCATAAATACCCAGATCCGTGTTCCATTCAAATCCAAACTCCGATGGAAAGCCTAGCAATCCACATGCCGCATGCTTTTTCTGCATCGTCTTACAAGTCTACTGCGACTTCTTATCTTCATTATGATGTGTTCATAAATCATCGTGGACGGGATGTTAAACAGTTAGTGTTCATAAATCATCGTGGACGGGATGTTAAAGAGACATTCGCCAGCTATCTCTACAGGCGCCTTATTTCCAATGGACTTAGAGTCTTTCTGGATAGGGAGGTCTTGGAGGAAGGGTTCAATATTACTTCCCAAATAAAAGACGCTATTCGAGTGGCCTATGTCCATGTCGCCATATTCTCTCCAACTTA
>JASDQU010739746.1:82497-103381 GCA_032191745.1 Picea mariana | reverse complement strand
GTGTGTGTGTGTGTGTGTGTGTGCGTGCGCGCGCGCGCGCGCACGCGCATATGTAAATAATGGTATATACCCTACTTCTAGGTTTTTTTCCTCTCAATTCCACACCGACCACTCTTTAGTTTTTTTCTTTTTAATTATTTTTTTCACAATGGTACTAATCTTTTAGACCATGCTTTCAAAAATGTTGTAATAATAAGCCCGAAAAAGAAAAGGGTGCTAAACACCTCTTCTCTATTTGGGGGTGGATTTTATGACTTTGGTTGCAATGATACTGATTTTGAAGACCATTGTTTCAAGCAAGTTGCAATTTCAACCTTGGAAAAAGAAGGGGGTGATACTCATAGCATAATTTTTTTATTCGAGGATTGATTTTAATGTTTTTATTTGCAATGGTACCAGTTGTCAAGACCATGTTTGTAAAAAGTTGTAATTTTATCCCTAAAAAAGGGGGTTGATTTTGGGAGAGCCACTTTTCGATTTAGGGGTTGATTTTAAGGTTTTTGTTCACAACCTTATGGGGATTTAAGGTCATGGTTGCAAAAGGTTGTAATTTTAACCTTGAAAAAAAGGGGATGATTATAGGAGCACCACTTTTCAATTTGGGGTAATAACAATCATTAAATGAGACTTTTGAGAAAATGAGAACTCTAGAGGATTCTCATCAAGTAGGTAACATTGTTTCAAATCTATATTCATTTGAGATAGCCTTCTATGCACACACATGAAAAGCTATACATGTAGGATGGAAACTATATTGGATATTTGAGACCATATCCCTTTCCATGGTTGTTTTAGAACGTTTTGTCTATTTTGTAGTAACTTATTTCTTAGTTTAGGTTTCCATTGAAGCCTAAATCATAATTATTAGGCCTCATTTTAGTTTAATTTGCAGTTTTGTTTTTAGTATTATATGGAATTCATGCATCTATTTTCCTTATTCCTACACAATCTTGTGGTTTGCCTTTAGATGCCCACACAAGGCAGTCACTCAGCAGACCAATGGACACCCAGATGATTGTGCCACTATGGCTTCTACATCCTTCACGAGCCTTGTTAAATTCAATTTTTTGATAGTATTTTTCTTTGCTAGAAAGTTGATGTTCACATTTTATGTTAATTAATAACTTCATTATCTTTGTTTTCTATCACTCGATTACTCAAATTTAGGGAATTGTGTGGATAAATAATGAAATCATTTATTTCAATTATTTATCACTTTYTTTTCTTTCCTTTTTTGCAATTTATTTTTAGCATTTTCTTTTCAAGTCGAAAGACCAAAAAAAAGATTATGTATTAGATTATTATATTCACCCTCCTCTCTTACTGGCCTAGGTGATTCATAAATGGTTGAGAGAGTGAAATACCTCCTTCAACACTCCTTCAAACACATYAGGTTTGGTAATTCATGTCACTAAGCCAAGACTTTTAAAATAAAATACTTAATCTAACTGACTAAATCCTCCCTTGAAGAAAAAAACAATTTATAGTTTAGGTTAGGATCATGGTGTTAAGAATCCATACAATAGTCCATGGTTGTTTCTCATTGAAACACATTAGTTCTCCAAGGGAACTTAAAATCCTTTATAGAAAATGCATTTTCCAACACAAGGGATGCACTTTTGTTTGAGTGTCAATTCTAAGTTTGGGGTCATTAGTTTGATAAAGTGTCCAAACTCTTTCAATATAATTTTCTCCTCTTAACTACTCGAATTGGGTAATCCCTTGGTCAAGGAAGAGGTAACCTAGTCACTAAATCATAGGTTTTCCACCGTGTGTTTTTCATGGGATTACAAGAGCACCTAAGTTAGATAGTTGTTTCGCCCTTGGATTCCATCGCCTTAGACATTTCACAATAACTATATCTATTGTAGCTTCACTTACCTTAATGGATTTCATAAATATTCCATGTGAGATATTTGGAAGGCTTAGTGACATGGTGTCAATTTCTTGAAGTTCCTTCGCAACTCATAGGAGGGTGTGTTTTCTCCATCGAAAAAACTTGTCACCGTAAAAAACACACTTAAAACCAATTTTGTTCCACTTGCGCATATGTTCCCTTTGGAGATGTCACTTTGGTGACCCATTTTTATCACACACTACTTTCATCACTCATCAATTTATTTCACTTAGACCCATAGATTTGAACTCCATCTACCTCACCACTTAGGTGCATCCTTGATAAACACATCACAAACTCTTTAACAACTATGGCTAGAATAGGGGGACCTAATGTTCACCAAATCATTCCATTCATGGCCAATTGAACCTTCCAGAATTATCATGTCTCATTGATGATCCTATCCAATATGATGACACTTTTCTAATATAAGGTGGATCCATCCAACCGCATGATAAAATTTCATCCTTGGTGTTCCTTCAATAGCATTACAAAATACTTTGTTTGTCTCTGATTTTTTTAATGGATCCTCATAGGGATTGTCGCCAAATGGTATATTTAATAATGGTAAGGTACTCATACCACTTTTTTTTCCATTTCCATTTCCTTTTTTACCTTTTTCCAATTTCCAATCTGCCATGATATCAATGTCGGTGGCACTAACATCACAACCTTTGTAGAATTGACCTTAAAGACCTCGTCCTCTTGGATTGGTTTATGAAATCACTCCTTATAACCATAGCCAAAGATATGGCCTCCGCCATGGCCCAAACTAAAATAAGTGTTAATATTAATCCCAACAATTTAAGCTTCTCTGAAATGTACCCAGTAACCCCTGTACATTATTGAGGCTATGAGGTACCTCAAAAACACCATAAATTTTTATCTCTAATACCAAAATAAGTTTCTTTGAATTAATGTAGAATTGAATATTATAAGAAATTCTACAACAACCTTATCATTCAATTCAATATTAAAACATGAATGCGGTCCTACAATGATTTCATCCATAATTATGCAAATTAAATCTATACACATGGAACTGAACAAACTAGAAAATAACAAAATGTAGAACATAAATATAAAACATGGAATTTCATGACATAATATGATTACTTATCTTTCTGGGAATATCTTCCAACATGTTGCAAATAAAATATGTTCCTCCTAGCCTTAAGCTCTTTGTCACACTTAATTTTCTATGAAAATGGCCACCCCGAAGCTGAGGCTATGAATACACAAGAGTGAAGCTCTAAATTATAACTCTAAATCTTCTTACCCATCCCACAACCCATAAAAATCTCATAGTAAAGATACCCTTCTATAGCTATCCCAATACATCATCACTCTTCCCCCTGAGCTTGCACAACACCAAGAATGGGATCCCCTTTTCTCTGCTAAACAATCCCTCAAGCTATCCCATTTCCCTTTCAATGTTCTAGCACAAACTAACCATGGAATATCTTTGTTGGGACTCCAAGGATTCTTAGTTGTAGGATAGGTTTTCATCTTATAATAGCACAACAATAATTACCATAAGTACATTGGGTAATAACATAAACATGCATGAAGGTACACTACAAGTACCATAGTACCATCACAACCGGTACCATCATTCATACGATCACAATAATTATCATAATAATCCCAACATGCCAATCACTCACCATGTGGCTTTCATAACAAGCCCACATTTCAACCCCTAATCCCAAACTTAGGATAACTTAAATCAAGGTTATACCCAATGATTAATATTCAAAGGTTGAATGACTTAGGATATATCACTAGCTAAGGTTTTATAACCAATGGTATAAAGAATTAAGATAAATAATTCACCAGGGTCCTCTCCCCCTTAGCCCCTTACTTTTCACTTCCCTTTCTTTTGGAATTATAATCCCCTGTCTATTTTTAGTCCTTCTTTGTTTGTAGAAGTTAGGGCTTTCATATTATAATCAAATGTACAATAAAGTTCACATATGATCTTGGCTTACAGCCATATATTCATTACATTTACATTTATATTTTGGGGTTAACAATTGGGGAAATATATTACCCCACCCCACCCCACCACCACCAAACCTCCGCCATTATGCACCATCCTTTGTGCATATCATCACTATATACAATAAAATAACAAAACTTTACTTCAAATTTTCAAAATAGATGTGACCATGCCTCCCACATGGCATCCTCTAGCTCCCATGTTGCATAATCAAGGTTGTAGTGGCTCCATTGGACCTTTACTTGCCCTATTTCTTTGTTCTAAAGCAACGTGACCTTCTTGTCCAAGACACGTATTGGTTGTACCTACATATCTCCTTCTAGTTCCACCTGAATCAAAACCAAATCAATAACATGGTTAAGGTCAAGTACATACTTTTTTAATAGTTATACATGAAACACATTATGATATTTTATGCTAGAAAGTAATATAAGTTCATATGCAACAAGCCCTATCCTAGCTAAGATCTCCAAAGGTCCACAGTATCTATTTTCCAACTTAGGACAAGTTCCCAACTTCATGGAGCTCTTTGGTCTAGAGTCCAAGTATGCATGCTCCTCAACCCTAAACTCTCTTGGTATTATGCCTTTGTCTACATAACTCTTTTGCATGTCTTGTGTTGTCTTCAAATTTTGTTTGATCTTAACCATTTTCTCTTCCATTTTTTTAGCAACTCTTGCCCAAGTAGTACTCTATTTTTTGGATTGTTCCAACTAACTAGAGTATTGCACTTTCTATCGCACAAAGCTTCAAATGGATTCATATTCATAGAAGCATGATATCCATTATTATATGCAAGTTCCACTAAATACAACTAATCCTTCCACTTTAATGGCTTATCTTTTGCATACCTTATTAACATATCCTCGATCACTTGATTAACTCTCTCTATCTACCCATATGTTTGTGGATAATATGTTGTATTTAAATGTAGACTCGTTACCCATATATTTGTGGATAATATGTTGTATTTAAGTTTAGACTGGTTCCAAATCACGTTAACAATCATTTCCAAAAATTTGAAGTAAACTTTGAATCTTTATATGAAACAATTGGCTTAAGTATCCAATGAAACATGACAATCTCTTTTGTGTAAATTTTTGTTATATTAACTACCTTCTAAAATATTAGATACCTGCTATATTTCACTTTGAGTAATGGTCTTATTTTGCAATGATTTTGGCCTTCTCTAATCAAATATGGTGTCTAGAATATTTTTAAGAGTGTTCCACCGAAAAAGAGTTTTTAATACGGTTATGCACTATATCTGCACAATATTCTTTAAATCTTCCCTGAAAAGATCTTCGAGTCTCACCTATATATTGTTTACTACACAATAAATATTTTTTAATACCTACACAATATTCTTTAAATCCTATCTGAAAATATCTTTCAATCTCGTCTATGTACCGTGTACTATCTACGCAAGCAAGGGATTGTGTATTGTTTATTGCTTTGGATTGGCCTAATTTGAAAGTTCACATTTTTTACTTTTGTTAATCATTATCATGTTAATTCCCCAAATTAATTATTGGTAAAATAGCAATTTTATATTTTATATTGTTTAAATCTGGTTTTAAGTATATAAATCTATAACACTTTCAAAAAATTTCAAGGCACTTTGAACATGTAATTTCAAAGTGATACCTAGAACATGTAATTTCAACTATTGAAATATGCAAGTCCATCCATTCTTCTGAATTTTCTAGTCAAATTTTGGACAACTCCTCTAAAAAAATCTAAAAAATAGTAAAAACATAAAACATAGCCTTTGGATTCATTGGATCTTTTGAAGTATCCATCATTTTTCTTAAGGTGGCAAGGGAGGTTGGAATTCACTTTAATTTTCCATTTCCTAAAAAAATTTGTAATCTTATCAATCATTCCTTTCAGACAAGGAAGGATTATTTTTGTGTACTCATTTTCAACATTTTTTGTTTTGCAAGGACCCCTCCTATGTTTTAAGACAGCTTTGCTGTTGAATTTGGTGATAACGAATTCCCAAGAATAGATTTAGATCCTATTATTCTGCGTTGGTTGCAACTAAATAGACCAAGTTAGAATATGGATGAGATTACATTTAATAATCAGTTTCCTATGTAAATGTATATAAATTTATGTAAGCCCGTTGAGGAAAAATGGGAGAGACAGGACAGAGTGAGAGATGTATTAGTGAAGTTGTTGTAATCTCCATGATCTGAATAATAAGACAACCGATACCTCTTCTTGGTGGATGTATCCCAACGTTTGGGTGAACCATGTGAAATCTCTGTGTTTCTTATCTGTGTGATTGTTGATTATCATATGTGAATTGTGTTTTCCACATTTGCAATTCTAACAATTGGTATCAAAGTTGCGTTGCAGATCCGTGAGGTGAGATTSGTGGTGAAAGAAGGTGAATTGAGTAGGTGTTGCAGAAGGAAATTGAGTAGAAAGTCATTGGCGCTCTGTATGCAGTGTTAGAGGCGCGCTAACGCCAACACACTTATGAAATTGAAAATTTTGTGAACTACGCGCACCCGTATCATTCACCACAGAGCGTCGGCGCTCTCTTRTCCATAGTTAAGAGCGCTACCGCTCCCCCATCCATGCTCAAGGAGYGTTGATAGTTCAAACTAAMACTCCCTTTCAATAGTCCAAGGAGCGTCGATCAAGAAACACTTGCATGTTTTATGGAGTGAAAAATTTAAAGGTGTGTTTTTTGAAAAAGTAAAGGTGGAGTAATTAAAAAGTGTTTTTTAATTATCTCAAAGTGAATTTGTTTTTTAAAAAACGTGAAAAATTCAAGTGGYTGGTTAAAAAGGTGAATMTTTTTAAAGAAGAGGTGAGGTTAGTAAAAAKATTTTTTTATTAAACCTTTTTGAGTTTATACCATTATTCCTCCACGTTATTTTTAAAGGGATTGGTTATTATAAGCAGTGGTGTTTTGGAATTTTTTCTTCTGCTAATGGCGAAAACTCAGAGTGCTAAATTTGAAATCGAGAAGTTCAATGGAAAGAACAATTTCGAGATCTGGAAGGTTAAGATGCACGATCTGCTCGTGCAACAAGGTGTGGTGAAGGCGCTTTTGGGAAAAGAAAAGTAACTTGTGACCATAACAGATGAAGACTGGTATGAGATTGATGTGAGAGCACTAACTGCCATACGTCTCTGTTTGGCCGATGATGTTTTGTTCAACATTGTTGCAAAGAAGACATCAGTTGGTTCGTGGACAAAGCTAGAAAGCTTGTATATGACGAAATCCTTGACGAACGGGATCTTCCTGAAAAGGAAATTATACAGTTTGCGCATGAAGGAAGGTATGAAAATAGTTGATCATTTAAATATTTTTAATACTCTTTTAGTCCAGTTGACTAGCATGGGAGTAAAATTCAATTCTGAAGATAAGGCAATTACATTATTTTGTTCTTTTACCGCGTCATGGGATCACTTTATTACCTCTATTAGTTTCAGTTCAACAAAAAGTATTGAGTTTGACATTATTGTTAGAGCACTATTGTCTGAGGAAACAAGGAAGAAATCCAATTCAGAAACCTCTACATCTAAGGCAATGATGGTCAAAGGTAGACCTAAAGAAAGAGGATAGGGTCAGAGGGATTTCTCTCGGTCAAATTCGAAGGGAAAGAAGAGCAAACTTAAGTGTTGGTTTTGTGGCAAATCGGAACACCTGAAGAAGGATTGTTGGAATATACAACAAGTCTCCAAAGAAGACCCTCCAAAAGAGACGAAGGAAGCAAATGCAATTGAAACGGGTTCAGCAACAGGTTCAGGTATGACTAATGAATTTTTATCAATTAGTATTGGTTCACGTCATGATCAACAATGGTTATTAGATTATGGTGCTTCAAATCACTTGTGTCTTCATAGACACTGGTTTGTTACTTACGATTCTATAGATGATGGAATTGTTTACATGGGAAATGATATATCATGTAAAGTTGTGGGAATTGGTAGCATTCGAATTAATATGTTTGATGGAACTATTAAAATACTAACCGATGTGAGATATGTACCTGAGCTAAGGAAGAACTTAATCTCTTTGGGAGTCTTATATACTTGAGGATATAAAATTATTGTTCAAGGTGGAGTTATGAAGGTCTACAAAGGAATCCTACTAGTTATGAAAGTGAAGAAGGTTGGTAATTTGTTTCTGTTAGAAGGAAGAACTAAGTCAGATCATGCGACAGCAGTATCTGAGAATGACAATGATTCTGTTCAACTGTGGCATAAACTGTTGGGCCATATGAGCGAAATAGGATTGAAAGTATTATTTGATCGCAAGTTGCTTCCTAGTCTAAAGTCTTTAAAGTTAGATTTATGCAAGCAATGTATTTATGGAAAACAGAATAGGCATAAATTTAAAACTGGAAGACACACGAGTGAAGGAATCCTTGATTATATCCATTCTAATGTTTGGGGACCATCCCCTCCTGTTCGTATGGAGGATCATCATATTTTGTTACTTTTATATATGATTTATCTAGGAAGGTGTGGATCTATATGTTGAAAATAAAGGCTGATGTATTTATTGTTTTCAAACAGTTTAGATCTTTGGTAGAAAAGAGCACTAGTAGGTCCATTAAATGTTTAAGAACTGATAATGGTGGTGAATTTATGTCAATGGAATTTGAGAACTATTGCAAGGATTTTGGGATTGATAGGCATAAAACCACTGCCTATACTCCTCGGCACAATGGAGTTGTTGAATGCATGAACAAGACTCTTCTAGAGAGAGCAAGGAGTATGCTTAGTAACGCCCACTTGTAGTAGGAACTGTGGGCAGAAGTAGTAACTACAACTTGTTATCTGGTGAATTGATCACCATCAACAACAATGGAATGAAATATTCTTGAAGAGGTGTGGAAAGGTCACCCTTGTAATTATTCTAATCTTAAAGTTTTTGGTTGTGAAGCCTATGCTCTAATTCTGAAACATCAGCGTATCCAAAATCAAAAAGGCTTATCTTTGTTGGATATGGTGATGGTATTAAGGGGTACAGGTTGTGGGATCCTACTGCCCACAAGATCACCATTAACAGAGATGTAATACTTGATTAATCATCTCTCATCAAATCAGATGTAGATGTTCAAATGAAACAGGAAGAAGTACCTAAGTATCAACAAATTCAGTTTGAAACCAGTTCAAATGCAAATGAAAGTGAACATGAACAAGTTTCTAAAGATGTTCATGAAGAGTTTCCTGCAGAGGAAGACATGGTTGATGATAACAATCAACAGAATGTGAATGAGCCACAAACTTCTCTAAGGAGGTCTATGTGGGTCAAAAATCCTCCAAGAAGGTATGATGATTTTGTTTTGCCAGTTTCTTTAAGTACTAATGATGATGAACCTTCGTGCTATCAACAAGTTGTGAAGGGTTCTAACAGTGATAAATGGAAAGAAGCAATGAAGGATGAAATGAAGGCATTAGAGAGGAATGCCACATGGGACCTGGTAGAACTTCCAAGAGATAGAAAAATTGTAGGTTGCAAGTGGGTCTACAAGTTGAAGAAGGGTGTTGATGATAAGGTGGAAAGGTACAAAGCAAGGCTGGTTGCGAAAGGATATTCTCAGAAATAAGGTATTGAATTTCATGAGATTTTTTCACCAGTTGTTAAGTCTGTTTCATTTCGAATTGTGTTAGCATTAGTTGCATTACTTGATTTGGAGTTGGAGAAGCTAGATGTTAAAACTACCTTCTTACATGGAGATTTGGATGAGGAAATTTACATGGAACAACATGAAGGGTTCGTTCAGAATTGCAGCAAGAAATTTGTTTGCAGGCTCAATAAATCATTGTATGGTCTGAGGCAATCGCCTAGACAATGGTACAAGAAATTTGACTCTTTCATGGTGAGCCAAAATTATACAAGGAGTGAGTATGATCATTATGTTTACTTTAAGAAATTGAATAATGGCATATTCATTATCTTAGTATTGTATGTTGACTATATGCTTTTAGCAAGCAAACTCATAACTGAGATTAGCGGGTTAAAGACTCAGATGGCTAGGATGTTCAATATGTAAGATCTAGGAGAAGCAAGGCAAATTTTGGGCATGGAGACATTCAGAGATGGGAGGAATGGTAAGCTTTGGTTGTCACAACAGAAGTATGTTGAGAAGATAYTTTTGAGGTTTGGTATGAACGATGTGAAACTAGTTCCAGTCCCTTTGGCTTCCCATTTTAAGCTTTCTTCAAGTTTATGTTCTAGTACAAAAGAAGAAAATGAATATATGTCTTGAATACCATATGCTAATGCAGTAGGAAGTCYAATGTATGTGATGGTTAGTACAAGGCTAGACATTTCACATGCAGTTGGGGCTGTCAACAGGTATATGGAAAATCCAGGTAAAGAGCACTGGGCAGTAGTGAAATGGGTGCTTCGGTATCTGAGGGGCACAAGTGATTACTATATCACTTATAATAGTGGTTGTGAATTAATCTGTGGATATGTTGATTATGGTTTTGTAGGTGATTTGGAAAAGAGAAGGTYGACTTCAGGGTATATCTTTACTCTTGCAGGTGGAGCTATTAGTTGGATGTCAAAGCTATAGAACATTGTTGCTTTATCCACTACAGAAGTAGAATACGTAGTTGCTTCACATGATTGCAAAGAGGCAGTTTGGTTGAAAGGTTTGTTTGGTGAGTTTGGAAGGATGCAGGACAAAGTAAAGTTATTTTGTGATAGTCAAAATGTTATTCACTTGGCTAAGAATCCATCCTATCACAGTAAAACAAAACATATACCTATCAAGTACCACTTTGTAAGACAGGTCATCGATGAGCGTGGAGTCTCTCTTGAGAAAGTGCATACAACAAAGAACCATGCAAACATGTTTACAAAACCAGTACTTTTAGATAAGCTACAATGGTGCTTGGCTTCTCTTGGCTTGCAGAAAAGGTGATGAACAATAGAAGGAGAAAGGTATCAGGTTAATTGTTG
The DNA here is from genome assembly GCA_032191745.1 of Picea mariana. Lineage (NCBI taxonomy): Eukaryota > Viridiplantae > Streptophyta > Pinopsida > Pinales > Pinaceae > Picea > Picea mariana. The sequence goes on along the minus strand of JASDQU010739746.1, from coordinate 92,539 downwards.
TCAAGGTGGAGATTGTTGAATTTGGTGACAACGAATTCCCAAGAATAGATTTAGATCCTATTATTCTGCGTTGATTGCAACTAAATATACCAAGTTAGAATATGGATGAGATTACATTTAATAATCAGTTTCATGGGTAAATGTATATAAATTTATGTAAGCCCGTAGAGGCAAAATGGGAGAGACGGGACAGAGTGAGAGATGTATTAGTGACGTTGTTTTAATCTCCATGACCTGAATAATAAGAAAATTGATACCTCAACTTGGTGGACGTAGCCCAACGTTTGGGTGAACCACATGAAATATGTGTGTTTCTTATATGTGTGATTGTTGATTATCATATGTAAATTGTTTTTTCCGCATTTTCAATTCTAACATTTGTTGACTTGTCTTTCGTGTATCCATTTTCTCTAAAGAATCTGGAAAGATGTTTGAGTTCCTACTCAAGACGGTTTATATCAAAGATGTCAAGATGATCCATGGGATAAAAAAATTGGGTCACTCATATCGCAATCTCCTTCTCTCCCAGAATTACTACGCAGTATAATTTGATTAGATTCCTCCACGAAAGGGACGTCCTAGAAAGGAATAGGGTATAACGAGCTCACAGAATGGAAAACATCTAATTCCTTAAAATATGTGGCAATGCAAATATTGTTTCAAAATTATGTGAGATAAAGAACCACCTCCACACTGGTACAAACAATTTGTTGAAAATTCTGTAATGTCAGTTCGTTATCTTACCTAACGATGTTAGAGGACAGTTGTGATATATGTACTATATATATATTATTGATGTACATATTAATTAGAATTGCCTTCGTGCCTTTTTCACCCTTCTTCGTGTCCTTCTTGATCTGGTTAGTTATTTAATTTCTTGGCTATATTCTTAACAGTGGTATCAGAGCACATTTCTGATCTTTGTGCCTGTGGGATTGTGAAAGAGATCCTGTGGAAGTTTTTGCAGTGGAAATTTTGTCGTTCCCTGGAATAGGAAAGTCGGCTTATAGAGAGAGTCATTGGTTTTAATTTGAGAGGAGACCAATCACTGTGGAAACCTCCATGGAAGAGAAGCTCGTGAACGTTATGCAAAGAGAGGAATATATATGTGTACAAATTAATTCTAGTAACGCATATAGTGAATGCAATACATGATAAGTTTTAAAATTGATAAGGCACGTTGTGAGCAGTCGTTTGTTGGAATAAGAGATAAGGAACCTTTCCTCTATTATTCTCAAATATGTGTGAATGAGATATGTTCTGTGTGAATGAGGGTTCTTTGAGAAACCTGGGAGTTCAATTTGGGTAAGAAATAGCAAACGACTTGAAATATGTTTGGTTTAATTGCACACAAATTGTAAGTCTGTCATTTGTATTGTGGTTTTGAAGTTAAATCGCAGAGTGTTGGATTAGTATAAAATGTTCTTTTGAAATCGTTAAAGAGTAAAGGAAATTTCATTTGAGTAATGAATAGAGAGCCACAACGCTCTTGCTGTAATTTCTTTTCTAAGTTTAAATCTATACAGAACAAATTAGAGATTGTTGACAATGTTGGGCAATTGCACTCATGCTAGAACAAATTATCACCACTCTATATAATATTTGATGAGATCATAAAGTGTTGCCAAGTGATCCAAAGGAGGAATCGGGGGTGTTTATTGGTCCATAGCCAAAGAAACCCAGACAAAACGTTATTATTTTTATTGGGCTAATCATTTAAAAAATTAAAAGAAAATTAAAGATTGTTTTTTTAATGATATATTTTTTGAGAAATCGAGCTATGGAGAATCTATCTCTTTACATGGTAACACCACTCCAGTTAGAGAAGGACATGGTCATATTACAATCCTCCTTGGACTTAGCAATGGAGAATCGATAAAGGAGAGACAAGGTATTGGAGGAAAATCATGATAAAGGAAAGAAAATAAAATGATTGTCTTTGAAATTCATAAAGAAAAGGATTATTAAGAGATAAAACGAAGTGAAAAATTCAGAACCCTGCAAATAAAAATGTACTGGAATTGAATAAGGAAAATGGCTTAGAGAATTCCAAAGAATTGTATTTGAGTTTGAAGGAATCCAGTACATTAAAGAATCAAATGCAACTCAATTATTTATGATTTATCAAATGCAACTCAATTATTTATGATTTGTAGCTTTTCCTTTGTAAATGCAATGCAATTGAGAAGGGTTATTTTGCTAACATAAGTAAGATTAGCAAGTAAAGTGAAGAGCATTAAGACAAAGGTGGTTTTGTGCTTATGATAATTATAACCTTTTATGTAATTGAGATAAAAGAGGTTATCAAATCTTTTATAGATGGTTTTGTTTTTGTAATGAAGTTATAAGGTGGTTGTAAAGGTGTTATAAGGGGTCCAACAAATTGCGTTTGCAAAATTGTATATGGTGTTATTGTTTAAATTGTAGACCTACCCGAAATTGAATAAGGGGGTCTTAGGATCTTTGTGTGTGTCTAAGTTATTGGTTATCTTGTAGTTTTTGGCATTCATTCAATGGACGATCACTCTTGGCATGCACAACAGGATATAGAATTGAATTTTGTGGCATAAACATGCAAACATCTCTCTTCCATATTCTACATAATGGCAAGAATTGAAGAAATATTTACAATATTGCACACATTAATTAACTCAACTACGGAATCTACAATTGCAATAAACAAGTGCACTCTCGGTACAGTGATTACTTGTTTACAAGTAATGCATAAGAAAGTTGATATGTTCAAACTTTAAAACAAAATGTTATCTGATGAGTTAAATATATTTCGACACCAACAATGTAATTTCAACAAACAAAATGACATCAAGGATGAAAATAATGAAGATGCTCAGTTGACTAGTGATGACACTCATAAACATGAAGATGAGTTGGATGAAGTCCCTATGTCGGAAAAAGTTGCAAATAAATGTGGCAAAGAAATTAGAATTTTTTGACCATGGGAAGAATTACACTTTAAACAAAATCGATATGGACTCGGATATAAAAAGGATGCTGACAACCCTTTTCATATTCCTAATTATAGCAAACCTATTTGCTTTGTGAGTGGAGGTTTTTTGAATGATGATAAGAATATAGATCTTGAGGATATCGGTAAAGAACAGGTACAAGATATTGTTGATGATGATGTTGCTACAAATATTCTAGATCATGATAATCGGTTGGATAAAGAACCCATATAGTGAAAACATTGTCACTGGTTTGGCCATGATAAGTCAAATTGTTTTGATCTTCACCCATGTAGATTTTGTGGGAAGACAAATCACCTCTCAGTAAGGTGTCAGAAGAGAAAGAGGAAACACATTCATTTTGAATGGTTACGGAATTGGTGTCGGAGTTTGGAAGCCAATTTATTGGAGCATTCTTATCAACGGATTTATACACAAGTACAACCGTACTTGATTGGAGATATTTCTACAGTTGACGAACATAAATGTTTTTCAGGATTGGATGATATCGGATATGATCGAGGCCTAGTTGATGTACTCTTCTGAGTTGAAGATCAAATTTTCAGACTCTACCAGAAGACGATTCGGTTACCCTTTTCCACTTTCAAAGGGGGTATATCTCGTTATCTAGAATTCTCACTTTTCAGCTGACAAGGGGGAAATTAGTGAGAAATGTCAGACTTCAAGTTTCGAAGTCTACCTTTGATTTGCAGTTCATTAGGGACTTGTATCTGTCCTGCCTTTTGGACTTGTGTCTGTTCAGAATATGATTGTAATTGGATGCATGATCGGTTGTACCTGACACCCCTGAGTTTTTGGTCCAAGTTGTAAGTATTTCCATAGGTTGTTGTATTTCCCATTTATTTAGTAATTCATGTTGATTCAAGCAATTTTATTCCTCTTGTCCATAGAGAGGATGTTGTGTCAAGTTGTCGCATGAACCACTGTGTAGCTTGATGGTGTATCAGAGACATTGAATCTTCGATTAAGGGGGGGGAATATGAGATAGTAATCTCAGATTGAGGGACCAAAGTATGTGAATAGATTATCAAATAGGAAACAAGCATGCAGTCTGCTCACAACAAAATCAAATGAAGTTAATGAAGGTGATCAGATCAGTGAAGTCAATGAAGTTGATAATGATCAGATGATAGATCAGTGTTTTGATCTTCATCCCTATATACATTGTGAAAGCATACACATTGTTCCAGTAGCTTATACATGTGTTGGATCTCTTCTTGGTCATACTTTTGAATGACGGTCAAGGGAATTTGAACCACTTGTCCCTGATAGGGGGGAAATATAAAGTTTTCAGTCAGGTTCCAAGTTTGATTTAGAGCCTGTGAACAGATGATCAAGTATGCAACCTAGTTCCTGGTATGCAACCTTGTTCTTGAACATATCGTTGTTGATATGGTTTGTGGTAATCCTTAAACCATTCATTGTTTGTTGAGCCTTGAGATCTTGATGGTTTGTGGTCAGCTTAAAACCACAAATTAAGCAGAAGACATGAATTTCTGCTCATATTTTTTAGCCTTGATCTCTTGTCAGTTTATGGTCAACTTAAAACCATGCCATTTAGTAGAAGACGTCATCTTCTGCTAGACATTCGGTTTGTGGTCATCCTGAAACCACCAGATTGGTTTATGGTCATCCCGAAACCACCAAATAAGTTTGTGGTCACCCTTAAACCACCAATTTAGTAGAAGACATCATCTTTTGCTATTTTTTTAGAGTTTGGAGAGGATCTTAAGCCCTCTGAATATTTTCTTGTCACGTTACTAGTTGTCAAAAAGTGGCGGTTTTTCAGGCAAGAATGAACTTATGATTAAAGGGGGGTGTTGAAAACTCTCTATTATCAGTTTGTTATCTTAACCTAACGGTCATATCATTAAAGGAAAGTTGTGATATATGTATTATATATACATTATTGATGTACACATTGATTAGAATTGTCTTTGTGCCTTTTCCTCCCGTCTTCTTTTCCTTATTGATCTTGTTAGTTATTTAATTTCTTGGCTATATTCTTAACACAATCATGTCTTCAAAAATGAAAATGTAAGCATGGCTCTTGTTAGATTGGAAATGAAATAAACAAGAGATTCAATCTGCAAGATTTTGAGGATCTTTATCACAACTACAAGTATATGAAGCTCGCAGGTACCGTACGACTTGACTTTTGGGGGAAGATAGAATTTGTTTTAGCACTACGTATGGAAAGAGTGTTAAGGGATACTAAGGAGTAGAAAGACAAAAAATTTACAAATATAAAAGAAAGACAAGTTGGACGCGAAGAGAAGATCAAAAAGGTCAATGTGGTAAACATGTCCAACATCGAATTGTACACTAAATTAAATAGTCTGGAATGCAAACGCATCTTTGTGGTTGTGCATGAGAGATACTAGTGGAAGAATTAGTCTGAAGCTTTGATAATCCAGTGAAGAGTTAGAAAATTTATACATGGAAAACTTTGAGAAACTAGTTATTTGAATCCTCTTTGCTCAAACCCAAATCATGGAAAAGATTTGTTGATGATATGAATGTAATATGGCCGCATGGGAGGGACAGCTTAGATGGTTTCTTACTCATCTGAATATGAATGTAATATGGCCGCATGGGAGGGACAGCTTAGATGGTTTCTTACTCATCTGAATAACCTCCAAAATCATTTACAATGGAGGTGGAAGAAAGCAAAAGAATTCCCTATTTAGATGACCTTGTGTCCAAACATTATTATGGTTCGCTGGTAGATTCAGTCTACAGTAAGAAAACTCATATGGATAGATATTTGCATGCAAATTTGCATCACCATCTTGCACAGAAATTTGGTGTTATAGGTACTTTAGTAACTCAAGCCATTAAAGAGTCTGATACAAACCAAAACCACATTAAGTAAGAATTGGAACACCTTGCAAGAGTCTTTACAAAAAAAGGATGAAAGATACTTCAACAAAGTTTTATTAAGGGTCTGGAGGAGGGGTTATGGCATAAGAAAAGAAACGGATAGCACAAAAATAACTCTTCTTTTATATCAGATAAATATTACTGATAAGATTGAAAAAAAAATGTTCAAGATTCATAATTCGAGTGGTTAAGTAGCATTTTTGTTATCCTTCTCACCCGAATGCAATTCCCACGATGAACATATTGACCCCTGCTAAGTCACAAGCGATACCATTAAAATTGAAGATTGTGAAGAAGAAGGACATTCATTGTTACCAGCAACCTAATTGGCAGTAACCTTCATTGTTAACATTCTTGGCTTATCATTTACCATTGCACAGAACTATTCCACATTCCCATAGCTCGATTCCATTGTTAATTGAGTCATTGGAAGCCATAGATTTAATACCCACAACGATTCTCTCTTGCCTATTTGATGGTTTTACCTACAACCAAATCCTCTTTTGTTGTGAGTTCACTAGCAACTATAGCCATCAAGAATGGTCTTTCCATTATATATATATATTCAATTGCATCCAGTGATGAGCATGTACTCTCATCTACAACAGTTTGTGAATGGTCACATATTTGAATTAAATGAGGGCTATGTATGCAACACTAGATTGCAAAGTGCATGGTAATTTGTGTTAATAGGATTACAGAGATAGAGTAGGCACCGCCGAAGTGGGTAGTTTCATAGTTAGCATTGGTTTTGGCACTAAAATCCATCCAATTAATTCTTGAAGCCAAATATGGAATAGGGCTTATTCATGCTTGTTAGAGAATAGAAAATAGAGAAGCATGATACCAGTGAAATTGTATTTGCACTAAAATTGAATTCTAATTTTCTACATAGATCCATGTCGATAAAAAGGACAGGCCAATGGCCTACTATTTACAAACCATGATGTATCAGAGCCAGATCGTTAGAGACCTTGAAGCAGCTGCCATGGGAACAATATTGAAGAGGGATAAGTTGGAAGAGTTAAGACGAAAGTTGGTATTAGAGGTAGAAAGCGGATGATCTAGAAAAATAACTTTCCAAACACCAAGATTCCTTCACCACAATGAGGGAAAAATTAGATAGAAGAAAATAGAGTTCTTGCAATTGGAGGAGAAATTCACTCAATTGGATAATTGGAAAGAGGAGAGGTTCACCAAAGTGATTGCTCGGGCTATATTTGGATTTGGAAATGAATAAAGAGACCTTGAAGAAGCTAAAATTATCTATCCATGAGACCAAATAATCCCCTTCTTTTTCCATTGTGGAAGGAAGCACCATGATAGATTCAAGCATGGTAAACTCACCCTCCAAGATTCTTCCTCAAGAGACCTTCTGTGACTTTGAAAAGAACACTAGAGGAAATGGTTCCAATCTCATGAAGAAAATGGGCTATGATAGCCAAGGGATTCTAATCCTCATTATATATCAACATAGGCCCAAGCATGAAGGCTTAGGATTCAATGGAAAATAAGTCAGCACAAGTTCATCTTAAACCACCTTCGTCAAGACAAGAGGAACTGGAAAAGCAGTCATTCCCATGGAATAAAAGGTAGTTGGAAAAGGAGTGTGCAATAAGCCACTGAAATATGCTTGTAGAGGCTTGGAAGAGGGCGGAAAAGAGATGATTCTTCCATCCAAATACACTCTAACGTTTGGGGGACCAAGCAACAAAGCTAGCGATCATAATCACAAACCAAAAAGGTATGGCATCGTATCTTTGGTTTGTTTTTGTTGCAAGAAAAAGATTCATAAGGCTACAATTGTTGGAACTCTATAAGGCCAAGCATCCCATTTAAGAACTATTKCCAGTATTATATATTGATTGGACATCATGAGATAAAACGTTGGAGGCTTCACCCGAAACTCCATCCTAATAATTGAATAGCTAAGAAGAAATCTTGGAAATTCATGGTCAAGGGGAAAGAGGAGTTGTTGGAACTTGTATCCCAAGGAGAAACAGTTGTCTAATGACCTATTATAGCAGTGAATGCCATCTCTAGCCATGAGATGAACGTCGTTCTTATGCAAAAGGTAGCCATTGTTAAGCTTGTATCTTTCATCTTGCAATAGAGGCACCCTTTCTTGGATATTTGTTGGAGGATGCTTGAAGGCAGAGAAAAAGAGGATTGAAGGAAGTTGAAGCTTTTGGGGACCAAAATCATGTGAATGGGGAGGTGTGATTTGAATTGGATCCTCACCGAAATCTCTTTGTAAACTATGTAATATAAGCATTTAATTATTTTTTCGACAAAGTTGAGGAAATTTTCAAAATTCACTTGGAAGTTGAAACGAACCATTGTAATGGTTGGCCTTCCAAGGAAACCCATAAAATTTAAGGTTTTGGAGAAGAAGAGAATTCAATAAAGAGGAGAGATGAGGAGGAAATGAAGAAGGGTAGTAGTAGAGATGAGAGGTCAAAGAAGTAATCTTCTCGGTGCTCGGAGGAGAAGAAGGCATTGAGTTTGTCCCATGATGAGTGAATATTTTTGTTGAGCCATGGACATCTACAAATTTCCTACCATTGAGTAACAATACACTAAATATATGTATAAATCACCCTCTTGTAATTAATTTTTTGCTTAATAAAATCCCCAACCAATATGGCTTTCCCATTTGGATTTCTAGGGTAAATGTCATTGTTATGGTGTGTTTAATTGTTGTATACTGAGCATATTTGTAATCAGTTATGGTTGTGTTAAAAAATTCTTGGAAGGAAATTATGTTGTTGCACTATGTTGGTGCTTATATACAACATTAATTATTCATGTATGGGATCACTCATTTCACCCATAGCTTGGTTTATCATAAATTCATGGTTGATTGTTACCCACAAACCAATTGGTAGTAACCTTCATTACTGACATCATTGGCTTATCATTTACCATTGCACAACACTATCCCACATTCCCATAGCTCGATTCCATTGTTAATTGGGTCATTGGAAGCCATAGCTTTAAAACCCACAACAATTCTCCCTTGCCTATTTGTTGGTTTTACCTATAGCCAAATCCTCTCTTATTGTGCGTTGACTGGCAGCTACAACCATTATACATGAGAGTACATGCTCATAGCTGGAGGTATATATATATATATATATATATATATATATAGATAGATAGATAGATAGATAGATAGATAGATAGATAGATAGATAGATAGATAGATATAGATATAGATATAGATATACCTCCAGCTATGAGCATGTACTCTCATGTATAATGGTTTGAGAACGGGAATAGATTTGAGTTGAACGAGGTTTGTGTATGCACCACTAAATTGTAGAGTGCATTGTTATTTGTGTTAACAGAATTGCAGAGACAAAGTAAGCACCACCAAAGTGGATTGGTTCATAGTTGGAATTTGGTTTGGCGCTCAAATCCATCCAATTAATTCCTAACGTGAAATATGGAATAAGGCTTATTCATGCTTGTTGGAGAACAGAAAATAGAGAAGCACGATCCCAGTGAAATTGTAATTGCACATAAATTGAATTGTAATTTTTGTATATCCATGTTGACAAATGGAAAAGACATAGGCCTATCATTTATGGATCAGAGATCGTCTATATATTGATTTTTGTACATGACTAAACCTTCCATGTACAAGACCACATGCCCATAACTACCCATAAAAAGTGGATCTGGAAATTATCAATGGACACAGTCAAATCCATGTTTAGTTAGTTGCTCAACTCCCTCTAACTATCAACTCCCTATTCCAACAAGGTGAGGCTACACAAAATAACTATTGGTTCCAACAACACCCCTCCCCCCGCCATAAAATCATCTTGGAGGAATGTTATAGCAATATTTGCCTCACCATTGTTATCTTGCACAGAGGACCTTTTTCCATTTCCCTATGCAAACTTATCATCTCTTTTTGATGAATCCAGAGCTAAAAATACATATTTTTCCACATATACACGCCCTATCTACTATACAACATGCGTATATGCAGGTTGCTCCACTACAGCCCGCGTACATTGGGATTTGTGCCAGAAAATACAAAAATGAAGTCGGGTTTCCATGTCACGACAAGAGATCTCTGATCCTTGACCTTCCATATACTGGAAACGTTCTGACTCGGCCCTTCAGTTTCATTTTGAAGGCTATAAGAGCACAATTCTGAG
>JASDQU010739746.1:32146-44928 GCA_032191745.1 Picea mariana | reverse complement strand
TTGGCAACATAGTTGTTGTGTCACATGCCTTTGTGATGACACTCAAACTCACACAATGAATTCAATTTTTGCTTCGAGCTATGTTTATATAATATTTTTATTTATAAATTATTAATAAAATATTTTTATAATAAATTTTCATTACATATAAATATTATATTAATATTAAAAATTATAATTTATAATGATTAACATCCACTTTATATAATAGTATTATATTATTACTATATTATTATAATATAACTATGATCGATTTTCCCATACATTGAAATGTACATGAACGAGCATGTAAACACTAACACCAAAGGCTATACAACCACTATTCAAACTCCTTAAGAACAAAGAAATAATATTGACTTCGTTTATATATTATATATATCTATAATGAGAATTTAGTAGATAATTTTTTTTTTAATATATCTATTTATTTTATAAAATTCATAGTACACTAGAATCTATTTTTTCTTTAAGAATATATCATTCAAAAAACAAGTAATAATTATGGAACTTTAATGAATGGTTAAATATTTTTTTAACTTTATCGATAAATTAAACGAAATATGTTTATTTGAATCCTCGTTTTCATTAAGTTTATTATATTTTATTTTCAACTAAATTAATTTTGTTAATTTTAATTAATAAGTATAAATATATCATTTAATTGATTATAATAAAAATATTTAATTTTAATATTACAACGATGATGGCTGTTATTATTTCTTAAACCAATTTTTAGTTATCCAATTTTAATAATAAAATAATTATTTTGTTATTTTTATGTTCCAATAGATTGTAAAGAAATTTTTCTAAAACTCTCTCTATATATATCCAACTTCAACTATTTCTTAGGATTAATTGTATCTACATCTCCATTGAGCATAGATATTGTTCTTATTGGGGTTCTAACTTAAAATTATTAGATTATAATTTTTCCACACTCTTTATTTATTCCAATTTGTAAAATTAACTTTACAAACCTTTTAATTTGTATTTCCTCTTTCCAATGGATTTTGAATCATATCAATTGGACTTTGCAATCAAAATTTATATACTAATTTTAAGTTAACATAAATTTTAAAACAATGATTTAGGGATTCTCTTGTAGATTGAAGTTGGACCTGATGTAACTCCAAAAATTATGCACATGATGAGTCTAAACTTTTGAGTTGTAATATATTAACATGTATTTTTTGCAATGCCATAAGTTTCACTTAAATTGTGATGTGTAAAGAAAAAATTATTCTCAAAACTTGCCCATTTTTCCACCCTTCAAGAGAACAAACTTATCAATATGTCACACATCCAATTTTGCAAATATGATTATAAAATTTTGACCTAAAACACTCTAGTATGTATTGTTTCCAAATACGTTGGTGGCACTTGATGGGGTTCTCTCTCTCTCTCTTCATATATGATTGTTTTACCAAAAATAGTTGTTTGCGACTATTTTCAGGGACTAGACAAAGACCCTAAATTATGTAGCATGTAACTCCAAAAGTATAGTGAATCAGAATCTAAAATTTCTACCCAATGTACTTTGATACGTCATTTATGCATCTTGAAAATTTCACTCATTGAAAATATTCTCAAAAACAAGTTAGAGCAAAAATGGTAGGATGACTTGTTTGAACAATCACAACCTAAGATCATCCATTTTGATACCAAACACTACTAAATTTGGGGTAAAAAATGATGTTTATATGGCATTGCTTTGACATTTAGATATCAAAATTAAGCCTCTCAAGATTATTTCCCTATTTTAATTTACTTAAGTTTTGGTGAATAAAAATGATAGTTGGGGGTCAATTAATTGTCGTTAAGTGGGGAATTTATGATCCAAACCATGCCCAATAGTTATTCAATTCTACCCTTTAAAAAAATATACCATTTCTATGGAGAAGTGTTTCATGTAGTCTTGAATTCAACCTCGGATAATGATGACTATGCATGGTTGTAGTAGCCCAAAAACGATGAAAACTTGTCATTGGTGTCTTGTTGTTATGGCCATTCATCGTCGTCATTACCAAGGTCGAAGTTGATACTGTAGGTGAAACTATTATGAACCATTAGTATGGGTCATTTGCAAAGGGAAAAATGCAGAAGTATGAGAAAATGATTGCATAGAAAAATGCACAGAGAAAGAAATACAATTACCTTGGGTACTTGTGAACACTCTTCATTGCATTTGTGCTCTATTTTTATTTCCTACAAAAAAATGAATGTCAAGTGCATCTTGATAACTTATATCACTATTTTTAGTCATTTTACTATGTGCATCAATGAATACATATAATCTAAGACAATAACTCTTAGTAGAGTCATCAATCCATGAATCTCATGTCAATAAATCTTAGTAGAAACAAAAAGACAATATTGTATTAAAGGATTAGCCATCAATGTTGTTGGAATATTGAGGGGGGGTAAATCAGTATGAGCACATTTACCACTTTTAACCACAACATATAAACTTCAACTTAATCAACCATATATCATCATTATATCATCAATATATCATCATTATATCATGAGCATATAAACATAAGCAACATCACATCAAGTACATGGTACACCAGAACTTACGTGGAAACCCAAATGGGAGAAAACCATAGAATGTTTTCTTATATATATCAAGAATACATTCATGGGAAGAACCAACTTCCAAATTCTCTAGAAACAACTAGAAGGAGGCACCAACTTGAAGGAAGTTACAACTCCCTGGATTCTTTGGCTCCAACCAGAAGGAGGCTAGAACCCCTTAATTCTCAAGCTCCAACCTGAAGGAAGCTCCAACTCCCTATGTTCTTTGGAACCAACTAGAAGGAGGCTACAACCCCCTTTCCTTGCCCCATCCTTCCACCCTGAAATATAAATGTAGACCAATTTTCACTGTCACTATCATTGTCTTTGTCACATCAACCTGTAACATATCAACATGTCACTTTATCCAACCTGTCACATCAACTTGTTATTGTCAACTCGTCACATCAACCTGTCACTAATCAACCTGTCCAAGCTGTCAATGTCATTGATGTTCAACCATATCCTCTCACTTGAATCATATACAAAGGAGACCTCTCAACTAGATGTCCAACATCATCAACACATGCCTCTACCAAGAATGTACCAAGATCACCAACATACCATCACAAGGTATGTGTCTAAACCATGTACCAAATCATGTACCACACCATCAACCTATACCATACAACAAATGCATCAATCATGCACCAACACCTGTATCAAACAGTGCATCAACCATGCACCAACACCTGTACCAAATCGTGCATCAACCATGCACCAAATCCCTCATGATATGTATCAATCATGCCATACTCTATGTACCATAATATATCATCGATGAAGTGCCTCAAAAAAGTACCAAACAACCAATATCATATACCAAGTATATGCCTCAAGTATGCACCTAATATGTACCTCAAACATGCGCCAATGCCTCAACAATATATCAAAGACTTGCCTCGAGTATGCACCATAACATCATCAACATGTAACCCTCAAAAAATGCATATAAAAATATATGTAACTATGTAATAGACCTGGTGTATGTGATCGCAGACCTGCAAACCTTCCTCAACTTTGACAATAAGAGAATAATATCTTCATCAAACTTTACCTTAGTCTCATGAGACTAGTTTTTGGATTAGTCACAAATCCCAACTTTCAACAAGCATAACTCCATACCTGTAATGAATAAAAGTATGAAATTTGTACCCAATATTATTCAATATCTTCTCTACAATTCCTCCAAGTTCATTGCTTGGAACATCCCAGAAAAGGAGTTATAGAAAAAATGGCATACCTTGTTGAATTCTAGCTTATTCTAGAGAGAGAACTTGTATAGCATGCCACACACGGAATATTTGATATCTAGCTCTGAAAATAATACACAACATACTAAGGACTATACTCTATACAATGCATTTGGTCTCACCGAATTTGGATCATCTATGAAAACGTTATGACTGTTTTACCTGGAACACATGTTTGAGACTAGTTTTAGGACTAGTCAATACACCTATTTTCCACATAGTGTATCTTAGAAAATGAAATGACCTGGAAGCTGAAATTTTTACCACAGGTACCTAGACATGTCTTCTCAAACTCCTCTAATTTTCACTATCTGAATCATTCTACAAAGCAAGTTATAACTAAAATGGTAAGATGACCTTTAAATAACATACCTTAGAACACATCATCACAAGACTTCATCCTCCCTTGTAATTTCACCCTTGTTTACTTCATCTTCCCTATGAAATTCAACTCAGATCTTTTTGGTTACCTCATATGAGAATCACTTAATCACATAGAAGATATTCAATAGAATGTCTGTGTGAATGCACTTATGAGTGACGTCTTGAGGTGTATATATACTTTTTCTAAGTAACCTCTTTCCTTAACTTTAGGGATTCTTGAACTTTCTTATTACAACCACTTTACCCTTTCATTAACGACTTGCAACCAATGAGGGGCTTCTTAACCCATATTTTAACAAATTATGGGATTCTTAACCCATCGTTTGGGCTTCCAACTTCATAACCTCATAACTCCTCAATCGTGAGGAACCACGTGGCATACCACCTATCACTGAAAACGTCACGACAAGGAATATCCATCTATGAGTGTCTTACCTTCATTTACATTGTCTTTCATGTCTGTATTCCTCAACCAAATTTAGGTACCATAACCAAACTTCTGGGGCTTCATGTAGACTTCATAAAATGCACCCAAAACATTTGTTGGCGTCCACCACTCCATCAATGAAAACTAACTCACCATCAATATCAAGCACCTCTCTAGGGATTCCAAACTTCTCCAAGGGTTGAAATCAATGACCAACCAATTGTCCAAACCATTTTTCCAACAATCTCCCCCTTTGGCATTTATGGCAACACCAACATTGATTGCAACACTAATGGAAACAATGATGCTCCAACACTCATGCTCCCCCTGTGACTATTGCTCCTCATTAATGTTTCTCACTCTCCCACTTTGACATCAATGGAAAAGGGTCTCTCTATCAGTATGTCTCCCCATGTCTACACGCTTCTAGTCTTTCTTTCTAGATCTCTTTCTCTGATGATTTTTCTTCCCTTGACTTCTCTGCAAGATGTTATGTAGATCAATGAAGGGATACTTGTATATGTTTCCTTTCCTTTTTTTTAGTTATTGTTAATTGTCCATTGGTGATTCCTCTTGTAACTCTCTGACATATATAAAAATAATTTATTACTTGATTTCATCATTCACTTGCCATGTTCACTTGACCATACAGTTCAATGATTTTCTTGTGATGATTTAGCTTTTGCTGACTATTTCTCTTTACCTGTTTTGTTGTGCCTTTTACTACTTACCTTTCTATGGAAAACCATTTCCAATTGTAAATACATTGTTATGTATCTTCTATGAACAATGCTTTTTGTACCTTATAAATATCCATCTCTGGCCATATGTCACTAACTATTCATAACTTTGTTACTCAATTGTACAAAATGTTGACCCATGTATCACTATGTACTTCTACTATCCAATTTCTTTGAATTTGTCTCTGCAAATACTTCAAACTGCTCAAAGGATGGTTCTTTGATCTATAGTAGCTATTGCATAGACTCCCCTTGTTCAACATTCATAATGTTGGGAGTCTTCAAGCTTGATGGCTCATAACTATGGAGGAATCTTCCCTAATGCAGAGTAATGTTCCTCTCCATCTGTAGACTCATCATCTTCCTTAACTCTGACTTCTTCCTTTTCTCCTTTGGATTCTTTATGATATTGCACTACAATTCCTAAGAGTACAAATTCTTGGGCATTTTCTTTCTCTTCTTCTCTTCTTTCTTGTACGACTGTGAATCATGCAAACTTTGGGACTTGTTCTTTATTTACCTGTTCTTCTTGTCTTTATTTTCTTCTCCAAACCTTCATGTATCTGAAATCGTTTTGGGTGACCATAAAACAGAGGGCTCTATCATGTTTCTACAATTCCGAGCTATGTGACCATAATTTTGGTATTTGTAACATTCAATGTTATGTGGGGCCACATAAGTATCACTTATTCCATATGCTCTGCAATCTACAACCTTATGTACAAAGTTAGTACAATTAAAACAATAACCATAAAAGAAATTTTGATACCTAGGATTAAATGATCTTCTTTGTGATGTAGTCCTTATGAATTCATGCCTTGACTGAACATGATCTTCTCTTATGTTGATTCCATCATCAATATTGAAGCTTCTCTGTTGTTTGAATGTAGAGGATCTTATTTGATAGTTGTCTCTTCTGTAATCTTCTTCTTGAGTCTTATACACTTCTTGAATGTTCTTCTTTAGGGGATTACATTCTTCCTTCTTCATAGAATCTTTGATGACTTATGTATAACTCCTAGGATTCTCTTCATTTTTCCCATCCTGTAACCTATAACTTTTCTCTTCAGCTTCCTTTACTGATGATGTGGATGTTTTTCTCTCTTCAACATTATTGATGAGCTTGAAAATTTTAACTCACAATGTGACAACTTATTCTTCAAGATTCTAAACCTCTTATTATTTCTTCATCATCTGAATCTTCATGACTTCTTCCATTATCTTTGCTTCTTCAAGTTTGGTATTCAATGTGATTATTTCTTCTTGACCAAATTTTTCTTTAAGATGGTTTAAAACCTTAGTTCTTTCCTTGAGATGATATATCAAAATGTTCTCTCTCTTCTTTGCTTCCTTTATTTGTGTTGTCATTTTGGCTTCCAAACACTGCTTTTCATTCAATTGACTTGAGAGAGCTTCTTTAATCACTTTGGCTTCTTCTAGTTGAGATTTTAGTTTCACGATGACCTGTTGGGATTCTTCCGAACTTTCTTGAGAATTATTCTTGACTAATTGTTCCTCAAGAGACTTGATCTTCTTCCTTTATTCTGTCAATTCATCTAAAGCACTGATTAAATCTACTTCAAGGTCTATTATTCCTTCTTCACAATCTTCTTCCTTTGAATCTGCCTAGCATGATGAGCACATTTCTTCTTTTTATGTACCTTAACTTTATTTAATTCTCCGTGGCTTTGTGGTAGAATGGGATTCCTTTGAGTAGAAATTATGTAGCGTATCCCAAAGTTCTTTGGCTGATGAAATTTTTCCCACTTTGACTTTCATCGAATCAGGTAATCCTTCCATGATGAAATCCATTGCAATTTTGTTTTTCTTTTTCAATTCTATCTTAGTTGCAGTCTTTGGCTTCTTTGAACCAGAGTATCCTGTAACAACTGAGTACCAAACATCATATCCATGTGCCTGTAAAACAATTTTTATTCTAATGCTCCATATCTCATATTGCAGGAAATTATGACCATTGAATTGTGGTATTCCATTTCTATACAAATTTTGCTCTCCATGATCTTCCTTATAGTGGTTAAACTATTTCCTGAAAATACCTGCTCTGATACCGATTTTGGAATACTAATAGGGGGGTGAATCAGTATGAGAACATTTACCACTTTTAACCACGATATATACAACTCAACTTAATCAACAATATATCATCATTATATCATGAGCATATAAAAATAAATAACATCACATCAAGTACACAGTACACTAGAATTTACGTGGAAATCCAAATAAGAGAAAACCATGAAATGCTTTCTTATGTATCAAGAATACATTCATAGGAAGCAAAAACTTCCAAATTATCTAGCACCAACCCCTGATTTATAGGCACCAACCTGAAGGAAGCTAAAAATCCATAAATTCTCTGGCTCCAACTAGAAGGAGGATATAACCCCCTGATTATCAGGCTCCAACCTAAAGGAAGATCCAACTCCCTGTTTTCTTTGAAACCAACCGGAAGGAGTCTACAAACCCCTTTCCTTTCCACATCCTACCTCCATGAAATACACATGTAGAGCAACTATCACTACCATTGTCACTGTCACTGTCACTGTCTCTATCACATCAACTATTGATTAATTAGGTTGGTTTTCATTGATGTCAACCCTTGAAGAAAGTCCAGTAGAAAATTCTAGTAGCCCCAATATTATGATTAAGGGACTTCAATTTGATTGATGTATAAAGGCATGAATATCGGTGAATTTATAGGTAAGACTATTCTAGATGGATAGTGTATGTCATGCCATTTCTAGTGATATGCGGAACGTCACATAACTCCTCACGGTTAGAGAATTATAGCCATATGAATTTGGAGAACCCTCATGAGTTATCTAGAATCCTCTAGAAGGTCAAAGAAGTCAAAGTATTCTCAAAGCTCCTAGAATAAGTTAACTAGTCAAAGTGGTTAGTCATGGGTTAAGTGGTTGCAACAAGAAAAAAATTAAAAATAAATTAGTTGTATATAGAATTGGGGAGTTTACTATTTGTGGATAAAGTGGTTAAGTGGAAAAAGTGGTTGAGTGGAAAAAGTGGCTAAGTGGACAAAGTGGTTAAGTGGACAAAGTGGCTAAGTGGACAAAGTGGTGAAGTGGATACTTCTATAGGAAGCTACTTGGAGAGTGTAAATAAGAGAGAAAGGGTCTCCCATTTGTATCTATTGAGCATATTGAATATATACAAGTGAATGAGGTAACCAAAGGATATCTAAGGCAAATTTCATAAGGAAGGTGAAGTAAAGAAGGCTGAAATTCAAGGGAGGATAAAGTCTTTTGATGATTCTTTCTAAGGTATGCTATTTACAGGTCATCTCACCATTTTCGCAATAACTTTTTTTCTATAATGATTAAGATAGATAATTTTGGAGGATGTTGAGAAAACATATCCAAGTAACTGTGATAAAAATTTCAGTTTGTGGGTCATTGTATTTTTGGAGTTACACGCCGTGGAAAATAGGGTTTGTGGCTAGTCCCGAAACTAGTCTAAAACAGGTGTTTCGAGTAAAAATGTCATAAATTATTCATAACAGATCCAAATTTAGTAAGACCAAATGTATTGGTTAGATTACAATATTTAGTATGTTTTTTACCATTTTCATATCCATAAAGAAAATATTCCATGTGCAGCATGCTCTACAATTTCTATCTCTAGAATAAGCCAGAATTCAGCAAGGTATGCCATTTTTGCTATAAATATTTTTCTGGGAGGTTCCAAGCAGTGAAACCTGGAGGAATTGCATAGAAGACATGGAAGAACATTGTGTATTATTTTCATACCTTTATTCATTACAAGTACATAGTTAAGAGTATTTCAAGTTAGGGTTGTTGACTAATCCAAAATTAGTTATGTGAGACTAAAGTAAAGTATGATGAAAATGGTAGTATCTTGTTGTTGAAGTTAAGGAAGGTTTGTAGGTATGTGATCATATAAACCAGGTATGTTACAGAGTTGCAAATCAGATTTGTATGATGAAATTGATGAGGGATTTTATTTGAGGTATGTTGTTGAAGTTATTGGTACATATAGAGGTTGTATAACAGTGAGGTTCTAGCACATGGTTTGAGGTACAGACTTGTGGTATAGTGTTTGAGGTATATGTGATCAGATCAGATTGGTTGACGATTATACAGTGATAGATTTGATAGAATAGGTTGTGACTATGACATATTCAGTTTCTACATTTGACACTTATATTTTAGGTTGGTTGGACGAGGCAAGGATATGTGGTTGTAGCCACCTTCCGGTTGTAGCCGAAGAACATAGGGGTTGTATCCTTCTTCTAGTTGTAGCCAAAGAATTGGGGAGTTGGAGCTTCCCTTAGTTTGTAGCCTAAAAATAGGGGGTCAGAGCCTCCTTCTAGTTGCAGCTAGAAAAAAAAAGGAAGTTGCTACTTCCAATGAATGTAATTATTAAAGAAAAATAAGAAAAAGCATTATGTGGTTTTCTCCCGCATTGGGTTTCCACGCAAAAAAATATTGGTGTACTTTGCATATGTATGATTTCTCATTTGTTCATTGTTTATTTACTCTGCAATTATTGGATGATAATGTTATATTGATCATAAAGATAAATAACACTTTCATAATGTGGTTAAAATGATAAAAAATATATATTATTGATTCACCCCCTCTCTCAGTAATCCAACAATTGGTATCAGAGCAGGTTCATTCAGAAATCAGTTTAACCACTAAAAGGTAGATCATGGAGAGAAACAATATGTATAAAAATGGAATACCACAGTTTTATGGACATAAGTATGCATTATAGAGCAGAAGGATGAAAACATATGTACATGCACATGGATTTGAAGTTTGACAATCAGTTGTAGATGGATACAAAGAACCAACAGTTCCGCCAACAAATGGCAATGAAAATAAACTTAGTCTAAATAATTCCAAAGCCACAAATGCACTTCTAAATGGTCTTTGTGATTCGATATATACCAAAGTTATACATTGTAAATCTGCTAAAGATATTTGGGAAAAAATTTAAAATATTTATTAAGTAGATTCAAAAGTCAAAGCAACAAAGCTTCAAACTTACAGAGGTCTGTTATAGAAAGATTTGCCTCACCATTACTATCTTGCACAGAGGGCCTTTTTCCATTTCCCTATGCAGACTTGTCATCCCTTTTTTATGAATCCAGAGCTAAAAATGCATATTTTTCCACATATACATGCCCTATCTACTATACAACATGTGTATACACAGGCTTCTCCACTACAGCCCACATACATCATAATTTGTGCTAGAAAATACAAAAATGAAGTTGGGTTTCCATGTCACGACGGGAGATCTCTAATCCTTGGCCTTCCATATACTGGAAATGTTCTGACTCAGCCCTTCAGTTGCATTTTGAAGGCTATAAGAGCACAATTCCGAGCTATGGAAAAGAGGAGAAAGCATTCAACTTTGAGAGCAAAGTTACGCTGGAGAAATTACTTCATATTGAGTTTTCATCCCTTTGTCCCTCAAGTCTAAACATAGTGTTCAACCCCCAAGCTCTTTCCCTATTGTTGAGAGAAGCTCATTGTCTATTTGAGAGAAGCTCATTGTCTATTTTCTATGAGCTTGCCTTCGGTAGAGGATTGAAGTGGTGGAGACCCAGTTTGAAGGAACTTGGTTTCTTGGTTATGAACCGTACCGACACGGAAGTCAGTAATGATATCACTTCTGCTGAACATTTATGAATAGAAATACTCCTTTCCTATCCTATTGGTATCATGCAAATATATGATTATTATCCATGGGCATGTTTGTAATGTTTATTGATGGATTATGCTATCTAATGTGCTAACCTTTTATATTATCAC
Source organism: Picea mariana (assembly GCA_032191745.1). NCBI lineage: Eukaryota > Viridiplantae > Streptophyta > Pinopsida > Pinales > Pinaceae > Picea > Picea mariana. Next base: position 33,725 of record JASDQU010739746.1, on the reverse strand, counting down.
TATATGCTTTCTCTACTTTTTTATTGAGAAATTGTCGCGGGTATAAAGTTTTGAGTCGAAGTGCTAAATGGTGGACATCTTCAAACGTTGGAATGAGGCAGGCTTCTTTATTATATCACTTTCACATTGGTTTATATAGCATATGTTGGAATTGAGTAGATTTCTGCAGTCATACCTATCTGTTGTGGTTTACCCTGGACATAGAGAGCTTTTCCCTCATAAAAAGTTCAATTCGAACAACTTAAGTTGAAGGAATATGAGAATATTGTAGCTTACTTCTTACGATTTGATGAAACAGTGAATGCAGTCATAGGATTGGGATAAAAAAATTGAAGAATCTGTAATTGTTCAAAAGGTACTAAGATCTCTTCCTATGAGATTTGATCCTAAGATATCAACACTAGAAGAAAGAGCGGATCTAGACTCAATAAGAATGGATGAACTACATGGAATCTTCACAGCCTATGAAATGAGAACTGAACAGGAAAATCCAGGTATAAAAGAAGAAACATTCAAAGCATCCAAAAGGTGAAAGAAAAAGGGAAAGCAAAAAGAAAAAGAATATAGCAACATCAGTGGCATCTTGGAAGATGATGAAGAAGTGGCCAACTTTGTCAAAATTTTGAACAAGGGAACCAATGGTAGATATAAAGGTAAGATTCCATTGATTTGTTTTAATTGTGATGGTATTGGTCATTTTGCTAACAAATTTCCTCATAAGAAAAAATAAATGATGAAAATGATTCAAATAACAAACAAACATATAAAGGCAAAAGAAGATTCTGATAAAGAATACATCGAAGAAGAATATGAAGAGATGGAATTTGACTACTGAGAAGAATTGTTGAGTGTTATAGAAGTTATAAAAAGATAACAGAAGAAAAACAAGAAGCTCCAAGCAAAACTAGACAAGAAAGAAGACACTCAATAAATAGAGCAAATGATCACAGAATTGAAGGTTCAAGTAGAATAATATAAAAGAATTGAATAAGCACCCAAAGAAAAGTTAGAAGAAAGAGACAACATCATTGGAAATTCGGAAGCAAATATTGTCGCATTGAGAAAGGATCTTCAAAAGAAAAATATACAGAACAATTCAAAAGTTTTGGATGAAATTATAAACAGTCAAAGGCCTAATCATGACAAGTCCGGACTTGGATACAATCATACAAAAAAGGTATCAAGATCCAAAACAACAGATCAAGAAACATATCCAAAAATCTATGCAGAAACAATCAAAGGGGATATGAAGTTCTACAAGGAAGATCACAGGGACACTCCTCCACCGAGAAGATTCAAATTTCAGAATCAATGAAAATAAAAAATAAATAGGCCTTAGGAAGAAGAAGAATTCATAAGAGTAACTCCTTTTAGAAGATATTCAACTCCCAGGTATCAAACTATCCTTTTTGGTTTATGTTATGCATGCAATAATTTTGGACATAAAGTTGTAAATTATAGAGCTAATAGAAGGAACATAAACAACTTTGAAAGTCATACACAAAATGGTTATCCAAGAAGGCCTAGTGAAACAAAAAGAAGAAGCTACAACATGTTTGAATCATTGAGCACTGAAGTG
>JASDQU010739746.1:8103-18884 GCA_032191745.1 Picea mariana | reverse complement strand
TGGTCGGGCATGAGGGCAAGAGACAAACTACAGAGGGGATGACTCAGGCTTGGTAAAGACTTCCCTTGGACTATAGCATGACAAATGATGAGACTTGGGCAACATGGCATTAACATAAGTTCACGAGGCAGGAGGCAATGCAAACTATCCATATGTTTGGAAGGATAACCAAATGGAGGAGGACACAACTCAATGTAGCGGGACCATCTTCCTAAGGTCATCGGAAATCCTAGGGATTGATGGATAAATGGAAGGATGTTCTTTATCCAAGGGCGACTCATTGTGCCGCCAAAAAAGAAAATACTTTTCCCTTCCTCTTTTTGGGGTATATTTGATTTTTTTTGTCTTTTTCAATAATGTTGGAAAAAGAATAAAAGAATGATACGTTACAAAGGAGGAATGAGTGTCGCAAACATACGAGTTCGAGGCGTAAGGACAAGACTGATGTTCAAAGCAAGGACACTCAGAAAAAATCCCTCCTGGGGCAAAAGGTATCAAGACGCAAAAGCAAAGTGCTACAGGGCTTGTGTATAAGGCATGTTTCAAATGGTTTAGTTGAGAGCAACATGGAGCCTCCATTAGGCCAAAGACGTGGGTATGCAAATGCGATTAATAAGACACACAATGGCAATGTCCTTTGATGTAAGTTTAACGAGCCCAGAGAAGGTAAAATCAGTGGTTTTTCATATTTAGAGCGTTTGAAAAAAGTGTAAAAGGAGACTCTAATGTGGTCCCTTTTTCGAAGGTAGTCTAGTCGGTTCGAAAAAGGGGTAAACTAGCACCGAGAAGACGTCTATTCAAAACCATTTTAACGAGTGTGATAAAGACCAGATCACTCAGCCATTTTTTCATTTTAAGGAGTCTGAAAAAAGCTAACTATGGACTTTGTCAGGAATGTTCTTTTGGACCATTTTAACGAGTGTGAAAGAATAAGGTCACTCGACGATATTTTCAATTTTAGGGAGTCTGAAAAGATCTTAACTATGGACTTCGTGGGGGTTCCTTTTTCGTAAATTAAGTCCCTCGAGCCCGAAAAAGGGTTAAAATTATACCTGAGGGTACTCTTCTAGAGATTCGAGTCCTCTAGAGTATACCTTTGTTCATATAGTTGACCATCCGGATTGAAAAAGGGGTAAACTACCACTGGATAGACATGACTTCAAATTTCAGTTTAACAAGCATGAAAGGCCACAAGATCACTCAACAATATTTTCATGTTTAGAGGGTCTGAAAAGGGCTTAAAATAAGACCTGTTATGTTTTGGGAGTCCCAAGGGTGAGGTCAAGAGTGATAAGGAATCATGCAAATGAGGCTCAAACTCATAATCAGGAAAAGCTAAAAGGGACTCCCAAGCCTATAGTTGTTAGTGATAGCATGGACACCATAATGCAACCAGGATCTACCTAGGGAATCCATGTTACGGTAAGCTCTACCACCAAATCACAACACTTCTAAAGAAACAATAATGGTTCCATGTCGCAACTTGGTGGGATCGATCCTATGTCAAAGAGGAAAATACAATGAGATCCAGAAAGTGGAGGTGCAATCCTGACTTAAATGCAATGAGTTGGAAAAAATGACTTTTTACCAAAGGACCATCAAAACGCCCAACTCTCAAAAAAACAATTCCCAATACCCAAAGTAATACTTCATGTAAACATCCAAAGAAGACTCATGAACCATCTTAAATGATTTTCAGTTTAGAAAAAAAGACAAAAGGGTCTGAAAATTGACAAAAAGAGGCCAAAACCTCTATAAATAGAAGTTGGCAGCTCATTATCACCATTTTTAATTCAGAAATTGACTAAAAGCCAAAAAGACCCCTTTGTGAAAAGAGTTGATTTCGGGAGCTTCAGTGGACGAAACAACCATCTGCTTGGACCAAGTAAGTATAAACTCTCTCCTCTTGCAATCTAAATCTTTCTTTATGCATTTAATTTTATTTTTTGGAGGGGCATCAACCTTTAAAAAGTCGGCCCTAAGTCCATGTGGGTTGTCTTATGATAGCCCGTGTGTACACTTGGGCAGAGGAAAAACTGCATGCGTGTACATGCAACTGTCATCATTACAACCCACGTGGACCCTTCATTACAACCCACGTGGAGCAAGGGTTAAGCCTCTTGAACTTGGTTTTTTGTAGGATGTATGTTCACTGGAGGGAAAGAGAGCATGAGGATATTAGTGTGTTGGTTGGGGAGAACCCCAATGCTGTTGCTGCCTTGATGCAATGTGGGTTGCTAAAATTCTTCCTATGTCCTTTCATGTGAACACAACCTAGGCTACTAAATGCCTTGGTTGATTATTGGCATCCCTATGTAGAGGCCTTTATGCTAGAGGGGAAGTCACCGGTGCCAACAATAGAGGACATATACTTTTTTACTCCATTGTGAGGTGGGTACAAACGGGACGATCTCGCAAGTGCCGATAAGAAAGATCTCAGACTTATCACTGTAGGTGATAGTGTTTCTCATCGGGTGGATTAAAGGGTCTGTCGCTTTGCATCAGGCTTCCCATGCACAGATGAACTGTGTAGTTCAGTGCTTAAATGCACAGATTTTTTTATTGGAGCACCACTTTACTGGACTGTATGAAGAGGCAACTAACAGACTGCCAGTTGTAGACTCAGAGGAACATCGGGTTTGGAACCATTCTTTTCTCTTTCTTCTTTGAAAGAGTTCCCAGTTTCATCCCTCGAGAGGTGGTACAAGGGCATCAGGCCTCTCTTCCCGTGATATGTAGATGGGCAGTGTTGTTGCCACGATAGGGGGGAGGAAGGACCAATGAGTCCTTTGATGACAAATTTTTTTCTTGGTTATCATGACAGATCCCAGTCATAGAGGATTACCCTTATGCTGGGATTGACTTCTTGAGAGACCCTGAGATACCGATACCTCCCAGCAAGGAGCGAGGAGAGATGGGTAAGTTTGCATCATTTTTTATTTTTTTTTGTTAAACATATGTGATTTTTATGTTGTTTTTTATATATATCATTTTTTTACACCAGAGCATTTGACTGATATGTGTCTATTATGTGTATATGTGGGGCCAGTGTGACCAATGGATTATGCGAGGAACATGCGACATCCTCGGCCAGGGGCCGCACCCGTCGCCCCAGGGGGATCAACAACAGTAGGAAATCTTCCAGTCGGTGAGGCTAAGAGGTTTTCGATACAAGTAGAGAGAAATTTTACCTCGCTCACTCGTACAGTCCCCATGGTGGAGATTGAGGATCTGCTACCATCTATGCAGCCTCATCTAGTGGGGGTGCCACAGACATGGGTCCGGCTTTTTCGATGTTTGGAAAACGTCGTTGATTATTACAATAGGGACCACATACCACGTCCTTAGTTAGGCTGGATGTTTCACATGACGAGGGAACTACTTGTATATTTTTTGAGGGCATAATCCCCATGACTCGTTATTGATCGTATTTTTGAGGTGCTTGTGCCCACCTATGTACTCTGATGATTTTGATATTGTATGTGGATTTTTATGTCTTTTTATGTCTTATGGATCATATTTGCCTTTAAAAATGTATTTACATGTGCATGTGTATGTCTTTCTTATATGTGTGTGAGATGCCAATCTAAGATTTGATTAGCTAGAGTATCTGTGACTTGATTTAATCTCCTAGGAACATGAAAATATGTAATATAATCAAATCTTCGTTCTAAGAGACATACCCTAAGGAATCATCGGTGTAAAGTAGGATCATGAACACAGTAGACTCTATTTAACTAAGACACAACCAACTGAGCTTCTAAATAGACTCGGAGGCGAGAGATACCAAATAACAGAGCATCACAAAGCAACTCAATAACTGCGCTGGATTCGGCGACATTATTTGTGGTGTCGCCTAAACATATACCTCCTGAAGATAATAACTGGACCAGAGGTGTAAAAATTACCCAAGCTGCGGAGGCAAGCCGCTGAGTGTGTTGGTTAGTGTCGTTTGCGTACCCAACGAACACCTCTGATTCACTTGACATCTACCATAGTGACAAAAGATAACATCAAAACGACATGTCCATAAAACCAAAAGAAACCAGAAAGTAATAGTACAAAGATTATACATATGTTACAAAAATTTACCCAAGGTGACCTACCTATGAGTAATACTTCTTGAGGTAGAGCCCATTTCTAGGCTCCACCAAATCATTTCCCTCAAAGTCTACCAGACGATAAGCACTCTTTTTTAGAATCTCTTTTATGATGAAAGGTCCGAACCACATGGGTTTGAATTTTCCTACCCCCGGGGAGTCCTTATCCTAGTCATAGACTAGGACAAGGTCTCCTTCAGAGAAAATCCAAGGACGAATGGACCGATCATACTAACAATTGAATTTTTTCTTGTGAGCCTCGTTGTCCAGGGATGCATCACAACGTTGCTCATTGAGTTGCTCAAGGTATAATAACCACTCTTCAAGTGGAGAAGTGTCTGGTAGTAACTGTACTGCCAATTTTAGGGATGGGATCTGGCATTCTATAGGCAAGACTTCTTCCAGCCCATAAACGAGTTGAAAATGTGAGAAACTGGTTGCAATCTTAACAGATGTTCGGTAAGCCCATAATGTTGAGTATAACATTAAATGCCAATTTGACTTGCCCGAATTGATCGTTCATTGTAGGATGGTCTTAAGAGATTTATTTACAGCTTCCACCTAACCATTTGCTTGGGGGTAGTAGGGTGACGAATGTTCTTTCCACAACCCAAGATTTGATGTAAATTCAGTCATCATTTGGTTCTGAAAGTGACTTCCATGGTCAGTGACAATCTCTCTTGGGACGTCGAACCATGCGATTATCTGGTTGAACAAAAAGAGAGCTTCAGTCTCTTCATCATCTTTAAATGTTGGCATAGCTTTGACCCACTTTGTGAAGTAGTCTACGGCTACAATGATATAATGGTGCCCCCTTGTTGAAGGAGGGTTGCATGTAGTGTAATCAATCCCCCACTTGGTGAAGGGACCAACTGTGATGACAGGAAACATGGGAGAAGGATGTGCCCTCGTCTTTCGAGAGAATATCTGACATGGGTGGCACTTCTTGACCGATTCGATACAATCTTTGATTAACGTTGGCCAGAAGTAACCAGCTCGTAAAATCTTTTGGGTTGTTTCTAACCCAGACAAATGGTCACCACATACTCCAGTATGTCATTCGTTAAGCACGATAACTGCTTCTTCATGAGTGAGACATCGGTGAAGGATGCAATCTACACCTCAACGATACAAAGTGTCATCGAGTATGAGATAGTTATTAGCCTGATGGAATATATGGAGACGCTCATCGTGAGAAGCAGAGGCGGGGCACTTCAAAGTCTGGAGATAGACAAGTATATCTCCATACCATGGATCCCAAGATGTGATCAAAAACATGTCTCCTCTAATAGGCGACTCTTTGGGCATAACCTCACCGAATTCAACTAGAAGTTCTGAGATGAGTTCCGCAAAGACCAATGACTTTTTGGATTTTTCCGAAACAAAATCTAAGTCAAATTCCTGGAGGAAAACTATCCATCGACTAATATTACCACCAATGATGCATCGTGTTAATATGTATTGAAATGGATTTACAACGACAATGACGGTGGTCTTGCGAAACAAAACATAATGACGGAACCGTTGAACAGCATGAACGACTGCCAATGCCAGTTTTTCAATATGGGAATAATTGAGTTTCAGTCCAACTAGGCCTTGGCTAAGGTAATAAATCACATACTCTGAGAGGAATTCATCCTCCTGAACTAACACCATATCGATAGTCGACTCTACCGCAGCCAAGTACAATAATAAATCTTTGTTATAATTAGGTGGCCAGAGCAGAGGGGCAGTCGTGAGGGCATGTTTCAATGCATTGAAAGAGTGTTGAGAGGCTTTGTCCCAATGAAAGGGGACGTCTTTCTTTAGCAAATGCATAAAGCCCTTTGTGATCTCGGCATAGTTGGCTATGAAACACCTCAAAAAATTTTCTTTTCCCTGTAAATTTTGAAGCTGAAGGATTGTATGTGGGTGATGCAACTGGAGTATTTCCTCCACCTTGAGAGGATCAACCATGATCCCTATTGTTGAGACTATGAAACCGAGTAGTCGTCCTAACGTTACGCAAAAGCTGCATTTTTTTGGATTTAAGCGAATCCGGAAGTAGCGACATCACTCAAAGATAAGTCGGAGATGTGTGGGATGATCCGTTCTCTTGCAATATCGTGATGCTAAATCATCTAAATAGGCTTCGACTATACGCTTGAGATCATGGAAAGCAAAAGACATGGCCCACTGGAAGGTAGCTCCAACATTTTTGAGACCAAAAGGCATCTTACGATAGGAAAATGTACCCCATGGATAGATGAAAGATGTTTTGTGCTGGTCTTCAGGTTTGATCTGTATCTGATTATTTCCCGAAAAACCATCCATGAAAGAAAAAGCCTCACAACTGGCACATTTATCGACTATCTGGTCAATGAATGGTGTGGGAAAATTATCTTTTGGATAGGCCTTGTTCAAATCACGAAAATCTATACATACACAAATCAAGCCCTATTTCTTGTTGACCGACACAGGATTTGACAACCATTGGGTCAAATGGACAGGATAGATAAAACTTGCTTTGAGCAGTTTCTCTACTTCAACCTTAATAGTTGCTGCTTTCCTGGGATTAACTGGATGAAGCTTCTACTGAACTGGCTTGGCATCAGGATAAGTTGTGATTTCATGTTCGACTATTTTTGGATCAATGCCTAGCATTTCCTTGTAAGACCAAGAAAAAACGCCACGAAATTCTTTAAATAAGTCTGTGTAGATTTGACTCTCTTCGGGGAAATAGTCAGCTCCGATGAAAACATTCTCCACAATGCCAAGGATTCTAGAGATATTAATCGGTATAGTTTCAACGATAGTTTCCATATTACCCTCGGCATAAACCTCATGTGTAGCCAAGGGATTGATAGGACAAGACCTATCTCCAGTCATAGTCAAGGTGAATTCCCCTGCTTCGATTCAGATTAACTCTGGGAGGAAGTATGATCTGTGATGGAGATCGTCCCAGGGTTTGTCTAGACTAGTCATTGCATCAACGATTGCTTCGTCTGAGGGAAAGACTAAGTCTAATGAATCAATATCAGCAAGGGAACCTTGAGGCCAAATAGGCTCTGGAATCGGATCTAACTCTTGTGCAGGAGTTGGATCGATGTCAGCTGAAGCTTGCTGGACTAAAGAGTATGTCGCTTCTGCCGCGGAAAAGGGCATGGCCATACCATGGTTCCCTGTCCCTTCCATCGTGGCTGATGGGGAAGGAAGAATCTACGGATCGTTGAAGTAAGTCATGTGAAACGATGAAACTTGGAAAATCTCAACCTTATGGTGGTCTGATATGAACTTGACATCGCCTTGAGGAGGCGGGTAATCGAAAGTACCCATAAAAGGTGGGCACAAAACAACCCCTACATTGACAACACCCGGTTGAGGATTATCAATCATCGGGACTGCAGATGCCCCCAATGAAGGGTCAGGTTGAGAAAAGGACAATTGATCAATGGTCACGATCCAACCCTTGTGTGGAAACAACAAGACCCGAAAAATTGTAGCAACCACTACCTACATGGCATAGTTCCAACTCCTACCTAACAAGAGATTGTAGTCAAGGGATGCACCGACTACTTCTACCTCAACGCACATGGTCTTCCCTCCTAAATACATGGGGAAAGAGGGGATGATGCCATGTGGTCAGAATGAATGACCATCGAAAGCAGTAAGAAGAGTAGGTGACGAAGACAAAACGGGTTGGCCAATGGCCTTCCAACACGCCAATGACATGATGCATGTTGAGGCGCCCTCATCAACCACTGTGCGGAAAATGTTCCAAGTAAAAGTTTTTGTGGGGCAAGCCACTACTATCTGAAATGCTACGTGGTAAGGGAGATGAGGTTTTAATTCAGTTGTATCCAGCATGATTGTACCCCGATTACAAGTCTTGACAGATCCTAAAGTGGCTAACAAATATTTCCTCTAGGAAGGGCAACTTTGGAGGACCTCCAAAGAAGACATCGCACAAGGGGTTTAAGACAAATCCTCCACCATAGAGTATTTTAGGGAAGCCCTTGCATTTGGGTTGTGAGAAGCTTTCTTGAACACACCTTTTGGGATGTGTGTCATCATTTCACCCAAAGTCTTCTTGATATGGAGAGGAAGATATGGGATTTCAGCTTCTTTACCTTTCTCAGAGGTGCTTGGCTTACTGTAGTCATGTGATCTAGTCGATATAAAAGCATCACCTTTCATCATATACACATTCGAGGATGCAGGATTGTTCGAAGATGGAGAGGTTCCTTGACTGCCCCCTTCCATGCTTGTAGAGGCTTGGGTTAGGTTTTTCCCATGTTGAAATGGATTTGTTAATACAACAGGCTGTTGTTGTGACACAAACTTTTGGCCCTCTGCAAGCCGAGGGCACTGGTGGGTCGGGTGGTCTTCCATGCACAGGTTACATGGATACTTTGCCTTATATTTCTCGGTGTTTCCCCTGCTAGCATTATTAGTGGGTTTATTATCCCCCTTACCCTTCTTACATTGTTTTTTCTTTCCATTAGGTTGTTGGGTGGCCTTCAGATTTGTCGATTGCACACTGTGTACATCTGATGTTTGGGTAGGAGGAGCAATTGAAACAATAGTTTGGCTGGTCGCTGTGTGTTGTATAGAAAATTATTGCAATTGTTTTGTTATTTTTTCAGCGGGTTTTGTTTGTGCTGAACCTACAATACCATCAACATGTGGTCCAGTTCTCTGTCTGGTTTTATCAAGTATGGATCGTGGTGCATCCAGCAAAATCTCGTACAGTAAACCAGACTGAGAATAAATTAGCTCAAGCTATTGAGCTCTCATGATGGAATCTTCTTTGGAAAACACTCCCGACATCTTTGGATAGCTGTGGGATGAAAGACTTAAGGAAACACTCAAGCAAGAATGCTGGTGGGACTAGTACCTTAATCAAACTCTTCCGGCATCTCCATTCTCAGATGTGATCAGAGATATGGTCCTCTTTTGTCTGTTCGAAATTGGCCAACAATTCTGTGTCAACGTTGTATCTCATAGGTAATTGGAAATGGTTTAGGAACACCATTACCAATTTTCCAAAGGAAGAATATCTCGAGTGGTTGAGCTCGATGTACCATTTCACAACACTCCCAATGAGAGTGCATTGAAACAATCACAATTATACGGAGTCGTCTTTCAACGAATTAGATGAGAACCAAAGATGGAAGGTGGTCACATGATCCCCTAGATCTTCGTTAGGCTTGGATTCGAACTTTGGTATGTCCCAAGGCAATTTCGTCGGCATAGGGGGCCAACGTGGATCGTGACAGATGAGGTCATTCAACAACCTTGTCAAGTCTGGGAAATGTAAGGTTGCCAAGAAAGGTAGTTTTGGTTGTTGTTGATGATAACCATGGAAAAAGGGGCTTGGAGTTTGACTGGCACTAGGTTTCCAGGAAAACTTAGGTTACTGGCCGAGGTTCTGGTAAAAACCATGGCCATGACCAGTGTACAGATTTTGTGTTTGAGGAGACATTATTGGTTGATTCCCAAAATAGGACGTAGATGGTTGGGTGTGAATTACATTCGAAGGACTTTGGGAAGGGTTGCCCCATGCCAATCCCATGGGCATAGGTATTGTGCCTTGCCCAAGGTTCCATTGGTTGTGAAAAGAATTGCCCCATATCGACATTCCTAACGAGGGAACTGATCCTTGCAAGAATTCCAAGTTCCTGATGTGGAAGAAGTTCCTGGGTTTGCCCCCTATGTAGGAATAGTACCCTGCATAGGATTAGGTTGGACATAACCAGGGTTACCCCCAGTTGGGAAAGCAGACGATGAGAAAGCGTTGTTACCAAACGCATTGAACAAAGAAAATGGTGTCGACCCTACTGGAATATTATGAGAAGGTGGTCCTTGACTCCCTAATCCAGGTGAACTATGGTGTGTGTTTGGCCCGGCGGATTGCTCGTGGGTACCATCGAGCGAAGGGGACGAAGGAGGTATATGACCTCTCCTATAAGGGAAAGAATTAAAGGGAGCTGAAGTGCCCCCCATGGGCCCTTGCAGAGGAGTGTTAGAGCTCCCTGACCCCAGACCTAAAGTCTGTAAAGTGGAGTAGGATAGTACAGGGCGTGTACCTATGCTAGGCATCACGTATGAGAACGAAGGGACTGTCGCACTCTGTGTGAAAGGAGCAGTGGTCATCGCCAAAGATGGAATCAGACCACTACTCCAGGTAGAGGCAGTCGAGACCATGGTGGCTTAGACCAACGATGGTGGATTAAGAGGTGGAACACCCCCTGTGGTGACAGTCATAGTGGGAATAGAATAATTCCCAGAAGAAGTGGCAGCATTTGTTCCCATTACTGCGTGTGACACTGTCTAGTGCCCGTAAGGATAAATCTGTACGATGATGGGAGCAGAAAGATCAGCGGTTGGAGTTTTGGGTGGACCGAGAGCTTCCTTTCCAAGGTCTGAAATAGTTGGTTCCTCTGAACGTTGGTCAGGCACAGTTCCTGTGGCCCGGTCGCTTCAAAAGACCCTTGTTGGTCTATCTTTTGCCTTAGCGGTGGCGGGGGTGGCTCCAGTGTAACCAGCGACAGGCCAAGAATCCTTCATGACCGGTGGAGCTTGTGATCCTCCACTGTGTGAGAAGATCAAATACACACTAGGGCTTTCTATTCATTCGAAAACAACATACACTAGAAAAAGGACCCTACAAGATAAAACAAGCAAACACTAAACTAGTTG
>JASDQU010739745.1:108525-134893 GCA_032191745.1 Picea mariana | reverse complement strand
ATTTTATTGAAAGGTCTTATTAATATTGACCTTTATTACATCCGAATACATTGATCTACCTATGTGCGGGTTAGGACCTTAACAGAGTTAGTCTAACTACTTGAGAGATGTTATATATAGAAGCATACCCATGGAGGTGAGAGTGCAATGTGTGTAGAGTGTATGAGAAAGACACAACATTGTGGAGTGCAGTGTGTCTGTGAGGAGAGGATGGATGTATGTTTATGTTGGATATTGTAAATCTTCCTTGAATAATAAGAATACCGACTATCATTTCCCCACAGTTTTTTCCCGCACTAGGTTTCCACATAGATCATTGTGTTTGTGTGATTGTTGTTGTGTTGTGTTTGGTTTAATGTTCTTAATTTTATACTATGTTTATAATTTGTTTTGGTTCCACTGCCTAACAAGTGGTATTAGAGCTCCAAGTGGGGAATCCATTGCATGAATGAGCGAGATATGTAGGGACTATTTCTCTGAAAGAGGAAAGATCTGATGAGTGAGCGATTTATGTGAAAGAGGACAAATTTGTGTGTAGGGGCGATAATTTTTCCCTATCGTAGATAATTCCATTCAGCAGGGTGATAATTTGTTTCAAACTCAGATGTGAAAATCGTTGGAGATTATCGCTTCTTGAGCCTTGATGGAGGAGCAATACAGGTGGATCATCATTTTTTTATAGCATGGAGGAGGTGCCTTATCATCGATGATTCTAAGTGCATCTCTTGGGTGGTTCGATATCCTGTGTTCATCATTGACAAGGCCTTGTAGAGGTAGCAAGTTCAATTCATATTAATAGTTTGTATCCATTATACACACGAGGTAAAACGATCGCCTTTATAAAAAGATTTCATTATAAGAAAATTGTCGTTAGAAGAGGATAGGCCTAGAAATTAAATGGGAGGATCAAATTTATAATTTAATGGGTGGAGAATGTTTTAAGGTGAGCCCTTTTTAAAAGGTTTTTTTAAGATATCGTTTATATATATATATATATATATATATATATATATATATATATTTGAGCTAAAACCTTTTTTGAATTCAACTTTGAATTTGATATCAATTCCTACATATATTATAAAGATTTTGGTTTTATAAGCTATAGTTTTGGTGGTTTGTGCTAATGGAAAAAGTGTAGAGTTCAAAGTTTGAGTTTAAGAAATTCAAAGACAAGAATAGTTTGAGCTATCGAAGCTGAAGACGTGGGATCTTATCATACAACAAGGAAATAATAAGAGCAATGATGGTTGAATTACCGTGAAAGAAAAAAAATGTATTTACCTTAAAGTTGTAAAAATTATTGATTGCATGTAAATGAGAATATGTGTGTAAGACCTGGATAGGCATGCATACCCCTCGTTTATTAGGTCACCTATAAAAAGTCTAGATGCAAATTTAGGTAGATTTAATATAAGGGGAGGCATGTATGTTGGGTTAACCTTGACTCGGTGAAAGAGTTAATGAGTTAAATCTGATTTTTTAGGTCAAAGCATGTGGTTTTTTAGGTCCATGTTTTTGGGTATCGCATGGTATTGTGTGCATGTATTACATGTAGTGAATCCTAGAAAAGGCTTGGTGAACTCCATTGGAAATGGGTCAAGAGGTAAGCGATGGAGGCTTACTTGGTGAGCTTGGTTAGATTTGATCAAGGTAATGTTTGTGTTAAGGTGGAGCACTCAGACTCTAGTGCGAGGTGAGAGAAAAAGGTTCACTTGAGTTGGTTTTGCTGGATTTGGTCAAAGTTGTTCGAATGCAAAGTTCGAGGTGGAGCAATGTGTTGAGGTTAGAAAGGTGGGTTTGTAGAAAGGTCGATGTGTTGGCAGGTCAATCAAGTGTTTGAGAATATATGATGAAGGTAATTTCATATCCATGGAACTTGAAAAGTATTGTAAGGAAGCTGGGATCGAATAGGCATGTTTAGTAATGTCAAGTTGCAACAATAGTTGTGGAAAGAAGTGGTTGTGTTATCTCGTAACTCAGTCACCATCGGTTGCAAAATGCATGAATATTCAAGAAGAGGTATGAACATGCGAACTCGTAATTACTCAAATGTGAAATTATTCGGTAGTGATGCTTATGTTTTTTATGAACACTCTAAGTAGGAGCTAAAGCAAACAAGTAGATCTTTGATACGGCGATGATGTTAAGGGATGCAAACTGTGGGATCCTACTACCCACAAAATCATCATGGACAGAGATGTAGTGTTTGATGAATCTCCTTCTATAAAATCAAACATAGTAAAAGATGAAAGGTTTAAAGCATGACTAGTAGCAAAAGGGGATTTAGAAGGTATTGATTTCCATGAAAGTTTCTCACCGGTTGTTAAAATCTTGCTTCTACTCATGTTGTTTTAGAACTATTTKTGTTAGTACATCTAGATGTTCAAAAAAAATTACATGGATTTTTTTTGGATAAGGGGATGTATTTGGAACAACAAGAACGGTTAGTTCAAAATTGCAGTAGAAGATTTGTTTGCAAACTCAAAAACCATTGTATGACTTGAAACATGCTAGGAAAATGGTACAATATGTTTGATTCCTTCATGGTGAGCCAAGTTTTACAACAATTTATTATAACCATTGTGTTTATAGTATATTCATTATATTGGTGTTATATGTTATGCTTGTTGCAAGCACAAACACGTATGGAATCAACAGGTTGGCTCAGTTGGTTAGGAAATTTGTTATGAAGGATTTGAGAGCAGCAAAATAAATCCTGGGCATGGAAATACACAAAGACAGGAAACATGGTAAGCTTGGTTGTCACAACATAACTATGTGCTGAAGATACTCAGGAAACTTGGTATGAGTAATGTGAAACAGGTAAAATCCCTTTGGCTTTCCATTGTAAGTTCTCTTCAAGTTTATGTCCTAACTAATGAAGAGGAAAAGGGTTATATGTATGAAGTATTAAATGCTACTAGGAAATTTGATGATTGTGATGGAAAATGATCAAAATTTCACATGTAGTTGATGTTGTCAGTAGACACATGGCAAAACCAGGTGAAGAGCATGGAAATGGGTGTTTCAAACACATAAGCACAAGTATCACCTACAGTGGTTGCAATGATGATTTAGTCTGTGGTTGTGATTCATGAGATTTGGACAAGAGGAGACCTACCTTAGGTTATGTCTTGAAAGAATGCAAGGATTTATTGGGTAAGTTTCAACAGGTACATGATGTGGTGTTTTGTGGTGGTCAAAGTGTTGAGCGTTTGACTAAAGGTCCAACGTATCAAAATGGGACAAGTACATCGGTTTATCAGAAAGGTTGTTGATGGACGTAGAATGGTCCATACTGGAGTGGTGGAGACATGTTCATGCAACGATATTGTTAGAGAAGTTGCAGAGGTGTGATGGTGTTTGGCTTCTCTTGGCTTGCAGAAAAGTGATGAATTAAGGGCATGATATACTAGGTAAATTGTTGTCAAGGTGGAGATTGTTGGAAACATGCCAACGAATATCCCATATACTCATATCCCATATACTCACATGCACAGGCATGCAACTATATTAGGAATGTGAATGTGCATGCATGCACTCTTCTGTGAACAGATTATGTAGCTGGTGGGTTAGTGGATCTAATTATAATCAATTAGTCTAATTGTTTGAGAGATGCTATATATACAAGCATACCCATAGAGATGAGAGTGCAATGTGTGTAAAGTGTGTGAGCAAGACACAATGAGTGCAGTGTGTCTATGAGGAGAGGATGGTTGTATGCTTGTGCTGGCTATTGCAATTCTCTCTTGACTAATAATAATACCTTCTCCCTTCACTAATAAGAATACGGACTATCATTGCCTCGTGGTTTGGGTTTCAACATAAATCACTATGTTTGTGTGATTGTTGTTGTGTTCTGTTTGGTTTGATGTTCTCAATTTTATGCTCTATATTTTTCAATATACTCATTAATAAGTCAATATGTTGAATCTAGGTGGAGACATAACAATCATTTTTGCAAACCATCCAAGTTAAACCTAATTTATGGTCATCCTAGTTATATATATTATATAAAAACATGGCAATCATACTATTTGCTTATATATAAGAGATAACTATGTATAAAATATTTGGATCTTTATAATATATATTTTTACAAATAGAGTTAATTGGGTTTAATTAGAGTGGTTTATGTTGAAGAGTATTTTCCCAAGGAAGTTCAATTTAAGTAAGTGACATGTTGAGCTCCTAAATAAGTAAACTATAAAAAAAACCTCATGAGCAGAGTGCCCATGTTTCCTAAGCTATATTACAAAGTAATATATATATATATTTTTAATAACAAGCGTGGCTTGAATTGGCGGTCAAAGACGGAATAAATTAACAAAATACTGCATATTGTTGTTGATTTCCACGTTGGTGAATATGAGCGTATAAGCATCTCTCAAATTTAACTCAAGTATAGTAGAAAACTGAAATGCTATCATGGTTTCTGCCCTCTTTCGCGATCATATGGTTGGTCAAATATAAACGCCAATGTACAGTTTTGACAGCGATGCTGATACTTGAAGGTTTTGATTTCTTACGTAATTGTGTCGTCCTTGTATCCCCACTTTATAGTGTATTATGTTTCTTGCATTGACTGTAAACTGTTTTAAGATTTGTATACACCATGATTAGACCATTGGCTGTAGATAGTGCGTTGTATTCAACGATTTCAGCACTCTCCGAAGCGCTGAATCGATATGTCGGGCGGCCGCCTAATATGACCAGTGACTCGAATTAGCGTCAAGCAGACAACGCACTTGCCTGCAACTTCTTAGAATTCCTGGCCGTATTCAAAGATGCTGCGTTGAAATAAATAATGAAATTCATACAACCTTACATTATTCATTAACGATTAGCAGCGGCTGGTTCTACCCGTTAAGAAAGGACAAAAGAGAATTTCTTTGAAGAAAGTTAATGATGGAGCGCAGTTTATTGGCACTAATTCTATGCTCATGTGCTCTTGTTTGTGCCTTTGAATTCGTATGCTTTTCTGGTACAGCTGAAGCTCAAATTTTTTCCGCTTCTTCTTTGCCTATTGACGATCACGATTTTAATCCATCAACTGGTACGAATGATAGTATTAAGTTTGAACGCCAAATTAAATTTTGCTTCCCATAGTAGACATTTGATAACGTTTTGAAGTATATATATTTCTTAAATTTTGCAGACGTATCAATGGAAGGCCCGGAAGGTAGTGAATTGTCGATGACAATATTGATGAAAGGAGGGAAAATAATAACAACATCCCTAAGGCGTCAGCCATCGACTCCTCCCCCTCCAGTCGCCGACGGTAATTCGCATGGTAATTCGCATGGTAGAATACATTAACAGCCTATTAACACATAGGGAAGCATTAATAACGCGGCTCAGCAGCATCATAGCGCTGAGCGCCGCCTTCGGGGGTTGCATCCTCCAGAAATGTAATTTCGTTTGTGTAAGGGTGTCTGAACATTTCAAGTCTCGTTCTCTTATCCACTAGGTAAATCTGGAGTACTAGTATTTTTACGGTTGGAAGTTTGGGTTCGTTGTGAATACATGTTACAAATGATCCGATCAACTTTAAATTTGATCATGGGCTTTTCAAAAGAACTTTTAACTTTTTCCAACATAAATTTTCTTCAATTTAACTAATTACTTAAATTACAAATAAATAATTATCAAATATTTCACGGCACATGTAGTCCATTCATACCAATGTATAGAAATTGAGATGTAAATTTCTAATGCTTTAGCATTTACCTTAATTCGAATATCCAATTACATAATTTACTTGTTTATTAAAGTTGATTAAATTCGTTTTGGACCAGATGTTCTCGGATCGACGAGGCAAACTACTCTTTGCAACGCAGATTCAAATACTGTAACAAAGAGGCTTCCGGACAAAGTTCTTAAAAATGAATAGGAAGTTCACAAACCCAACAATTTGTTGGGCGTTGTGAATAAACATACTTAATGAAATGATTTATGGATGCATAATAACATATTGCTATGCTTAGCATATAAACTCAAAAATATGATAGACACACAAAATACTTGATATTAATAACTTTGACGCAGTGCAGGAATACATAGTCCAATAACAAAAATGAGCTTCCGCTCAAATGACTTATGTTGACTTTACAAATACAAAGCTTGTGCTCAGACTTCTTCAACTCATCAATTGCTATTGTTTCTCCTTCCTCTCTACCTCTCTGTTTTTTCTCTGCATCATTCATCATCGACTAACTAAAAGACTCACTTATATGGTTTATATGGTCTCCGACTGAGACATCTTGTAGAAGTAAGACTAACTCAATATTAAACACTACTTAGATTGAGTTTGAGTAAACGTGCACGTTTACATTTGCACACTGACATAGAGACTGATTGTCTCACAGTTCACTCACAAACTACTCAAAAATTGAATGACTGACAAATCGATGGAGACGTGAAGATCTCACCGACTTGTAATTACTATTCCCAACACTCCCCCTTAATTATAAGTAAGTGGGATTACAAAAAAAATCCATCAAAATTTGAGTTTGCAATTTACTGTCACTCATCTATTTCCTGAAATCCATCTCTTGCTAAAGCCTTTGTAAAAATGTCTACGAATTGTTCTTTTGACCTAGAAAATTCTAAACAGATCTCTTTGTTACTCACCAATTCTCTCATAAAATGGTACCTTGTATCAATGTGCTTAGTTTTCTTTTGAAGCACATGATTCTTTGATAACATGATGGATGAATTGTTGTCACAGAATATTGTTGTTGGTTCATCGTGTTCCTACAACACATCTTTTAATATTCTTCTCATCCAAATTGGTTGACAAGATGCGCTGCGACGTATTCTGCTTCTGTTGAAGAAATAGTCACTATGGGTTGCTTCCTTGATGTCCATGATACCATACTTGTTCCAAAATGAAATGTGTACCTAGAGGTACTTTATATATCATCTATGTTGTGTCCACAATCATTGTCAATGTATCCAATGAGTCTAAAATATTCTGAATTGGAGTAATTAATATCCTCCACAATTGTTCCATTCACATATCTCAATATCCTCTTTCCTTCTTGCCAATGTGATTATTTTGGAGTTTCCATGAACCTTGAGATTAGACTGACTCCATATATAATATCAGGTCTTGTCATTGTGATATACATCAAAATGCCCACCAGTCTTTTAAACACTGTGGGATCCACCTTGGACCCTTTATCTTCCTTTCTTAACTTCAATCCTCTTATGACAGGTGTTGGAGATACTTTTGAATTTATCAGATAGAATATTTTCAATATTTCATGTGCATACTTAGATTGTGAAATAAATAAACTAGTTTTGGACTGGTCATCTTTTATTCCCCAAAAATATCTCATAATCCCTAAATCAGTCATTTAAAATTCATCCTTCCTGACTAAATTGAATTATTCTATGCCAAAATTACCTGTAAAAATAAAATCATCTACATATAAACAAACAATTAATACATTACCTTAGATTTTCTTTGATGTACAATGTTGGATCACTTTCACTTCTCTGAAATTCATTCTATGTCAGATAGGAATCTATGCAGCTGTATCAAGCTTTGGTAGCTTGCTTTAATCCATACAATGATTTCTTCAATATGCACACTTTGTCTTCTTGTCTTGGAACCTCATAACCTTGTGGTTGTTCCACATACACTTCTTCTTGTAAGTGTCCATTAAAAAATGTTGACTGAACATCCATTTGATAAACTTACCATTTGTACTACATGACAATTGCTAACAATGTTCTCACTATGTCCACGTACACAACTAGTGCAAATGTTTTATTGAAATCAATTCCAGGTTGTTGTGTAAAAACTCTTGGAACTAACCATTCCTTGTGCATGTTGCTTGGTTTTATAAATTCATATGACACTTATCACATCTTTGTCATCAAGTACATCTACCAATTACCATGTCTGATTGTTCTCTATGCATCTTATTTATTCATCAATGGTTTGTTTCCATACATCATCTTTGATAGCTTCTTCAAAAGTTAATGGATCGTCTATTTGTGAAAACAAAGCAAAAACTAAAAATGAATTTGTTGTGTCTTCATTATAGATGTTGTGTAGACTTCTTGTCTTTCTTGGTAACAGACTTGCTAAAGTTGGATCTGAGGATGTAGAACTACTCATAATGCTTATTGATGTTTGTTGCACTCTAGGTGTAGACTGCGCACCTTCTTTTCTCACTGGAGTATTATGCACTATGATTTGCGTCGCAGTTCCAGCTATAGAAGGGATTGTGCAATAACTTGTACATGGTGTTTGAACCATTTCATTTTCTCTATCGTCATGCGCAATAGCATTAATGATCTTAACTGTCTTCTCTACACTCCCATCCCATGCTTAATTTTCCACGAACTGAACATCATGATTGATTATGACTTTTATTGAGATGGGGTCATACAACTTGTATCATTTAGTTTCTTCAGAATACCCAACACATATAAATTTTTGTCCTTTGTTGTCTAGCTTTCTTCCCAGCTCATCTCGAACATATTCATATGTGACACAACCAAAAACGTTTAAGTGTTTCACATTGTATTTTGATTCCGTCCATGCTTCTTGAGGAACTCTGTTCTTCACACTCTTTGTCGGACATCTGTTCAATATGTATACTGCAATTGCTATTGCCTCATCCCAATACTCATTTGACAAAGGTTTGGCTGCCAACATACTGTGTGCCATTTACATTATGGTTATGTTCTTTCTTTCTACAACACAATTCTGTTGTGGTGTATATCGCACGGTAAATTGCTTGTAGATGCCATGAACTTTACAAAAGTTCTTAAATTCTCTTGAAATGTATTCTCCTCCTCTGTAATTTCTTAGAAACATGATGTAATATCCACTCTTCTTTTCCACAAGTGATTTAAACTGATGAAAACAACCCAATGAGTCAGATTTATGCTTTAGAAAATAATTACATGTATTTCTTGAGAAATCATCAATAACTATTATAAAATAACTATTGCCTCCTATAGATGGAGTTTGCATTGGTCCACAAATGTTTGAGTGTACAATTTCTAGTGGTTCTTTTTCTCTGTAAGACTTTCCAACTAAAAATCATTCTCCATGCTACTTGCCAAATATGCAGCATTCACATATCCTTTTTGGTTTTTCAATCCATGGTAAATCGTTTACCATATCCTTTGTGTGTAGCATCTTTAGACCTCCAAAGTTCAAATTTCCAAATATGAAATGCCATAACTAGTAATCATCATGTACTTTAGATTGGAATGTTGTCTTCATCTATGTGCCACTTTCTCTTTTCTTGGTACCGCATGCACTATTTTCTTCATAGGATTTGCATGCACTTTCTGTTGTAAATGCAGTGTCTAATTGTGCACCTTTTTCTTTACCAACAACTAGCATTGTATTATTTTTCTTGGCTCGCTTCAATGTCAGTGGGAACATTCTGTTATTTGTCATTTGAATTTTTTCAATAAGTTGATTGCTTGGGAATTTATCCATAATCACATAGTGATTATCTTCCATGTAGATTTTGTATCCTTTTTGTAACAACTATCCTGTGCTCATCAGATTATGATTCAGACCAGAAACATAATATACATCATACATAACCTTTTTTTCTCCTTTCTTTGTTAAGATGTTTATACTGCCTTTGCCTAAAACAATGACTTGGATATTTGTTCCAAGTGTAGCCTTGGTTTGGACTGACTCATCCAAACTAGAAAACAGTTCTATGTTTCTTGTCATGTGCTCACTGCAACTTGAATCTAAATACCATAGGTCACATGGATACTATAGGCATTAGTTCAATGCATGCCATAAACATAGGGTGAGTTTGGTTATTCGCCCTATTTGAATGATCCCAACCTTGCTTGTTCTGAATATACTGTCTGTTTCTACACTCATATGCATAATGTCCATAATTTTTATAGTAATGGCACAAAATGTTTGATTTGTTAGTTCTATGACTACTTGACTGACTATTACGTGGATTTTGACCTCTTCCACCGGTATTTCAAGGACTGCTATTGCATCCACCTTTGACATAACTTCTACCTTTGCTTGTATAGTTATCTCTTTTGATTCCTCTTCCATGGATTATAGATGACTGTGTGGAAAATTCATTCTCTAATGACATACTTGACCTGTTAAATATGTGTTCATGACTGATGAGTGAAGCTTGCAGTTCATCTATACTAAACTCACTCAAGTCTTTTCTCTCTTCTAGAGTCACAACAAAGGTATCAAACTTAAGAGTAAGACTCCTAAGTACCTTCTCAACAACTTTTTTGTCTTCTATGGTTTCACCATGATAAGACTTAATCTGATTATCAGGCCAATGACATGGGTATAAAAGGAATCTACTGATTCTGAATCTTTCATTGACATAGTTTCAAAATATCTTCTAAGGATTTGTAGTTTTGTAGTCTTTACTTTGTCCATACCATGATAAGAGGTTTGTAATATGTCCCATTCTTCCTTGGATTTATTTGCTAATGAAACTCTTCGGAGTATGCTCTCATGCATGGCTTGATGTATGTAAAACATCACCTTTTCATCCTTCTTTCTTTGTTTTTTCAAGACATCCTTCTCATCTTCTGTGAGGGAATTCTATGTTTCCTGATCTACTGTTTCAACATAACCATTTTCAACTATCTCCCACACATATTGACCTCAGAACAATGCCTTCATGTTCAAGGACCACATCTCATAATTTTTTCCTGTAAAAGTGGGAGGTTGCAGATTTGAGGTAGAAGCCATATTTCTTTTTCATCAGAGTTGTTTGTCTAGTAAAATTTTTCTGATAGAACCTAATATGATACCATATCCCAGATCAACAAGGCATGCACACTACTCTCTGCAACGCAGTTTCAAATACTTTGCACCAAACAGGCTTCACGAAAGAGTTCTAAAAAACGAACCACATAGTACACAGACTGCGCAATTTGTTGTGCGCTATGAATAAACACACTTAATGAAATGATTTATGGATGCAGAATAACATAGTTCTATGCTTAGCACATAAAATAAAAAATATGACATAAATTTTTCAACACACAAAATACTTGATATTAATAACTTCGACGCAGTGCGAGAATACAAAATACAATAACAAAAATGAGCTTCGACTCAAATGACTTCTATTTAATTTACAAACACAAATCCTATTCTCAGACTTCTTCAACTCCACAACTGTTGTTGTTTCTCCTTCCTCTCTACTTCTCTATTTCTGCTCCGCATCAATTGCTTCTCATCTCTACATCATTCATCATCGACTAACTAAAATAGTCAAACTTATATGGACTTCGAGTTAGACATCCTGTCGAATTCATTCTCACTTAATATTAAAAGATACGATTAATACAACTGACTCTTCAACTACTTAACTGGACTTGAGAGAGATAAAGATCAACTACATTTATAACTTCACTGCTTGCTGACTGACTTAGACTGAGTTTGAGTAAACGTCCAAGTTTACATTTGCATACTGACATACAAATTGACTATCTGAAAGTTTGGTTGACTAACAAACGACTGACAAACTGATTGATTGACAAATCAACAAAAATGCAAAGATCTCACTGACTTGTAATTACTATTTCCAACACATGTTCTCGTTTGGATTCTAAGTGTTTTTTAAATTTTATTTTCAATTTATGTTATATATCTATTTTAATAATTTATTAAAGACAAAAAGTAATAAATTATAAAACATAAACAAAATCGTTGGTTCGTGCTATAGTAAACGTTAGATGGAGAAGACCCACATTAAACCCTAGACGGAGAAAGTCTATAGCTTGAGAAAGTGAACTTGTTGGCTTCATTATTTTTAGGTTCAAAGGGTGTTGTTTGGAGTTTAATTGAACCTTGACGCTCTCTTCAATTGGAGGGGATGCACCTGACATTATTTGAAGGGCTAATCTGATGCAAGAACAATCTAGTTAGTTAGTGCACGTGAGGTTTATGGTGAGTGGGTTTTGTGTCATTATGGCCAACCACAATAGACAGAGATCAAGGGTCGATAGGCCTCCATGGGTCACTCTCTTAGACATTCCGATGATTTGAGTGGACAGGGATATTCTAGAAGTAATCGATCAAAGGAATGTTCACCCTTGGAATATGTATGGCTCAATTGTCATGATTGAGTTTGTTCCCAAAAATTTATGTATCTATTAATGAAATGTTTTTCTTCAAAATGAGTTAGTAATGCAACAGAATGGTCGCAGTAACCTCATTTCAACTATTTAGTCTTAACTCCTAATCAATATGATTCTATTAAAAGTGTAGGAAAAGGCCCAAAAGAATACATGGTGGAGGAGAAATCTATTGCCTAGAAGGATTCATTTACCTTGGTTACGATTTATTTAGATATGAATCTAGATGTATGAAAATTATTGATGTGTAGTGCACTCTATTAGAATTGACTAGAATTTATTAGTCGAACATGGTGAGGTGCATCCTCATAGTCAATATGTTTCTCCGGCTTTTTTTGATAGAAAATTGGTCATTTATATTTTACAGCTCCTCTAATAATAATAAAAAATTATATTGGTCATTTTTATTTTCTGGGTATAGTTTAGGTCATTTGACATATGATATCATTCCCTCGGGATTTTAGTGTTGATGGTACTGAGAGACATTTGCAAATTCTAGGAGGAGAGGGAGTACGACGGGAGGTGTCATATTAGTGAGGTACTCGGGATTAACATGCTAGGAAAAACACAGAGAAACGTCTTTTTGGTGAATGACATGGTTAGTTTCTTCTTTCGCAGGATGTGGTGGGGGGGAAGTGAGAGGTGTTGAAGTAATCACATAGGTGCGTCCTTCATGATGAAGATTGTACTGATGGGATTTCGCATGGTACATGGATTGGTGGTCTTGTTGGTATGGGATACCTAGCAATAGGTCAACACCATCTAAAGGTGAAACACCATATACCAAGGTTTCGCGGAAGGGAACAATGGAGAAATTTACTGCACAACACCGGGTGAGAGTGATGCAAGGTCCTCCCTTTTCTACCCAACCAAATTGATAGAGATCTGAGTGG
Organism: Picea mariana; assembly: GCA_032191745.1. NCBI lineage: Eukaryota > Viridiplantae > Streptophyta > Pinopsida > Pinales > Pinaceae > Picea > Picea mariana. The sequence goes on along the minus strand of JASDQU010739745.1, from coordinate 121,871 downwards.
GTGGTGGTAGTAAGTTGCAAATGTTGGAATAAGTCTTGGGAGACTAGATTCTTTCGCTTCCATTATCGAAATTGAAAGTAGCAGGTTCATGTTTAATTTGGAAGTTATGTGTAAAGAGGGGAATGTTAGTGCGACTCAGTTCAGGCATAGCCATGAGAATGAGGGATGGGTCAGACTCGATGTGGTTGGGGAGAGAAATGAATTTTGGTTGTTTAGTAAACTCAGTGGGTGTGAACTATGCAACTAAGGTCTGATGGGGGAGGACATTTTTAATGGCTTGACAGTCGAAAAAGTTGTGGGAGTTTGTATTGTGAAAAATAAACCAAACAACATTTTTGGTCCTTGACGAGGAAGAAGGATAAGGTTGAGGATGAGAAGGAGGAGGGTTGGAATATTGGGTTTGATTTGTATTATTTCATATTTGAGGGGATAACTTACGTTATACGGACAAGGTCCATAAGAACGCCTTGTCCAGAGAGGATCTTTCAAAAATATCAACTTCATGATAAAGAGGCAACAAAAGAATAGAATTAAATTTTATTGTTAATACCTCGTCAGGATCGTTGTTATGGTGTTGTATGTGAAACTTCCAGAAGATGTCAATGTAGACTTGTACGGAATGAATTGAATGTTGGAGGAACTACAACCACTTGGACAAAATATTTTGGAGATAACATCAGGGATAGAAGTGTTGACGCAAGGCATGACAAAAAGTGCCCCAAGAAGTAATATAACTCATTGTCGGATATTGTGGTTTCCGAGCTCCACGACCAATTTCGACTATTTTAATTGAGTGTCCCTCAAATTTTGAGCTATCCCTTCGAGCTAAAGGTTGGCTATCTGTAATTTAGTGGATATTTCCATCTCGAGGGAAGTCTTGAAGTATTTTGAGAGGATACAAATCTAGGAATCGGTCGTCTCTCCATTCATTTTCCCGACGAACTTTGGTAATTGAAAGTGTCTGTCTAGCTACATGGTCTTTGGAGTCCAGGGTTGTTTTTTTGGAATTAATTCATGCAGGGCCAGTGCTAGTTCGTCAACTGGAGTTGGCGTGGATGCACTGGACTCCTCACTATAGACTTCTCTTTTGGGTGGCATGGCCTGGACTCCTCACTATAGACTTCTCTTTTGGGTGGCATGGCCAGCAAGAATGGAAGAGATGGAATGTATACTCTTGAAAGAAGAGGCATGAGCTGCCAAAGGGGGGGTACGCAAGGAACCCTGAGAAAGTCGCAAATGTTGCACCGATGTAGATGCACAAAAGAGCGGTGATAAGGGAGACAAGGATGCTCTGATCAAGAGCTTTTACTAATTAGTTAAATAACATAAAACAAATTGTGAAATGCGTGGATGTTTTCTTCATCTTCTCCTTCTTCACTCTATGTGGAAGATTCCCCAAGGAAAATTATCTCATACCAATTGATCTTCCATGAGAGTATAGATGTTGATGGTGTACTACTGTTATGGATGGCACACTTCAGGAAAAAAATAAAACACTGTAACAAGGAGAGAGAACTATATTCACTTAGTGTGCACTTCATAAAATGCTATCCAACATTCCTTCTAGAAATGAATAGAGAGGACGCATCGGTATACTTGGTGCATAGTAAACATACACACTCACACACAACAAGAACTAAACATAGAAGAGAGGAAAAGATGCATAAAACTTCATCAAATCTATTCGAGAGAAAATGTCCCCTTTAATAATGAAACACGACTTCTTGGTGACCCGATCATAGTGTGGATGTTACATTCCCCCTTCCCTACAATTTTGCACCATCCTTGGTGCACAACACCATGTTGAAGTACATATACAAATTTACATTAGAATACTATAAAAATAAAAGAAAATTCTCTAATTTTTTCTCTCTAACAATAGTCCCAACCATAATTGTTCTTCTCATCTTGTTTACCCAAGGAATGCACCCCATTCAATTCATTTAGTCCACTAGGTTGAAATATTATTTTATCAAGGCTATTAGTGTAGTTTCCCAATAATTTATATTGTGGTTCTCGAAACTAGCAGCCCAAAAATGGAGTGTTGCATTTTTAGCTTCTATTTTCTTGAAAATTGGAAGACATTTGTAGTTATTCCTCCCACATAGTTTCTTCACACTTCCATGTTGCACCTTTGAGACCATTGCAGGCCCATTGAACCCTTACTATCCCTATGTATTTGTTCCTGAGCACTTTGACATTTTGTTCTAGGATGAGTATCAGTTCCACCTGGATCACAATCCAATCAATTGTGTGGTTAGGTTGAGACACATATTTCTTTAATAATGATACATGAAATTCATTAATGTAAGAAATTATTGCATCTATGCAAATGGCCCCTCTTCTCTAATATTTTGAAAGGCCCAAATAAATATTTTTGCCAACTTTGGGAAGCAACCCAATCTTATCAAACATATTTTCCCTTTCACTTTTATAAAAACATATTTACCCACTTTAAAACCTCTGAAAATTTTGTTCTTGTCTTGATAACTTTTCACTTTGTCTAGAGGATTTAAATTCCCTTGATTTTTGTCATCTTCTCTTCCATTTCCCACAACAAATATGTCCCAATGACAGCTTTGTCTACCAGGTTATAGGTTATTCAAGCTCACTGTTGTGTTAGACTTCTTTCCATACAAATATTCAAATGGGTTCACTTTTAATGAGGCTTGATACCCATTAATTGTAAGAAAACTCTACTATGTGAGTATATAGTATTACCATTTTGATGGTTAGTCCATTACATACATCATGATTAAATTATCCTATTAGTCCTCTCTACTTTTCCATGGTTATATGTTGTACTAAGATTCACATTCGTCACTAAGCCTTTGAACAAACCTTAGTAAAATTTGGATGTAAATTTGGAAATCTTTGTCTAAAACTATTCGCTTAGACACTCCATATAGATTTATTATGCTTTGAGGTCATTGACGTTTGTGATTCAAGGGACGCTTACAAACTAACTTATAAAAAGAGACTCGTAAGGAAAATAAGTGTGAGGACAACCAATCTTGTCCCATGAGAGGCACTACCAAAAGGGGGCCACCTCTTTTTATGACTACTAACCACTAGCTGACAAGCTTTATTTAGATGGCCAACATATGTCGTTACGAGATAAGGTTCCACTTTCTTTCATAACTATATGACTATTGGTTGACAAATTTTATTTACATGCTCTACATATGTGGCTACCACTAATTCCACTATGCTTCCTTATCATCCAATATCTGAGTGATTGATTTGATGCACAAGGTACTCATCATCAAGCTTAGATAGTGTAAGTGGATAAACTGATACAAAACCTTGCATTGTGTATATGGAAAATGACTGAAAAAATGTGTTTGGATAGTGTATCTATGTACCTCTTCGTAATCTTTACTCGAAGNCGATCCTTTTACTAAGTTAGATAGTGCAAATGGATGAACTGATACGAAGTCTTGCATTGTGTAGATGGAAAATGACTTGAAAAGATGTGCTTGGATAGTGTATATGTGTGCCTCTTCGTAATATTTATTGGAAGGTAAATATTTAAATGCAATATCTTCATATTCCATTTGAAATTAAAACCACAAATTGTGTTACCATCTGTTTACTAATTGTAAATGTATATGCATGAGGAAGTAATACTCTAAGATATCTAAAATTTAGATCAATAATGTTTGAGAAATATCTCAAACCATACATGGAGAATAAACCATTTATCTAAGATTACATTCAGATATGATCCAAAAACTTCTCCTATATTTAATTAACAAACGAACTTCACATAGATCTCTAACCATGTGTTGCAGTAAATTAAATACAGGGATGTCATCATGCTTTCACTGAGCCTATCATATCCACCTCGATCTAAAAAAATTACTCTTTCGACCATTATAGAAATATTTTATTCGCATATATAAAAATGTTTTCATCCCCTGTATAGATATACATATAATCCATGTTAAGTTGGAATATTATGGAATTTATATGTCAAATTAATTAAAATATTGACATAGAAGCGATTAAAACATATCCGTGATAGGTATATTCGACCTGGAATTATAAATCAGTGATCAACAGCTGAAGCTACTTCCCGTAGTTAAGAAAGGCCAAAAAAACAGAAACACTATTATGGAGCGCAGCCGACTAGAACTCATTCTATGCTCCTATGCTCTGTTTTTTGTCTTTGAATTGGTTCTCCTTCTATTACCAACGCTAATGATTCGAATCGATCAACATGTATGAATCATAATACTGAGTTTCCACAACAAAATGAATTTTACATTCAGTCTTCGGAATCTACTAACTCTTTGATAATATATCTATTTTTATAGTTTTCCAGCTGTATCGATTGAAGCTCGTGAAGGTGCGTGATTTGCGATCAAGGTTTCGATGAAAAGAATGAAATTGAGGGAAATAATAGAAACAACTTCCCCACCCCCTCCATGTCCAAAGACTCATATCCCCCTTGTCCCCCGCCCAGATTGCTAGTCGCCACCGTAAACCTAATGCGCCAGACATGCATTCGTGTCGTCCCCGAATGAAATTGTTATTGTTATTGTTGGATTGTGCTGCAAACAGTCTTCTTAGAGGGTTGAGGCTTTGGGTATGGTTTCGGTATATCTTGTTGGGATTTGGTGACAATGAATTCCTTTAAGGATGGATTTGGATTCTATTATTCTGTTTTGGTTGCAACTAAAATAAACCAAATTAGAATATGGATAGGAGTGCATTTAATAATCAGTTTATTGTGTAAATGTATATAGGAGTAATGTGAGAACTTGTTAGCTCGTTGTAATCTCCATGATCTGAATAATAAGACAACCAATGCCTATGTTATAATCTCCATTATCTGAATAATAAGACAACCAATGCCTATGCTTAGTGAACGTAGCCCAACCTTTGAGTGAACCATGTAAAATCCATGTGTTTCTTATCTATATAATTGTTAATTATCATATGTAAATTGTGTTTTCTGCATTTACAATTCTAACAAGTGATAATTAAAGGAGAGAGTGTAAGGGCATCAAATTCTCAGAAAAACCACAGGAGTGAAACCTCTAAAACCTTCTGTTTCTTGAAAATTATCACACCCTGGCTGTTTCGGGAGGGACGACAACCAGCATACACCGTCGCAGCCTGGTTGTAGTTGGAGGTGTGACAACCCATACTAGCACGTAGCAGGGAACTCACATCGGGAGGTGCTATGATGTCTCTTTTAAACACAAATCCCGATCTGCCAAAGATAATATTTCCATGGTTTTTTGGAATTTAAGTCATGGTGCGACTCTTTTGAAAGTTATACTTTATATTTTATAATATTATATTGTATGCATAAAGGGTGGAGGAATTAAAAAGGTTGGGGTTAGTAAAAGGTTTTTGATTAAACATTTTTATTAAAATCTTGTGAAGTTTTTACCATTATTTCTTCACATTATTTTTTAAAAAGGTTTTGGTTAGTATAAGAAACCAACAACCATGACTAATGAGGAATGGGAAGATCTGGATGCAAAATCTCTTAGTACCATTCATTTATGTTTGGCAGATGATGTTTTATTTAGTATCGTAGGAGAGGATACAACATGAGACTTATGGAGCAAGTTAGAAAGTCTATATATGACTAAGTCCTTGGCGAGGAGAATCTACTTGAAGAGACAGTTGTATAGTTTGTGGATGAAAGAAGGTACACGAATTGTTGACCGTTTAAATACCTTCAATACCCTTATAGTTCAATTGACTAGTATGGAAGCTAAATTCAAAGATGAAGATAAGCCTATTACACTATTGTGTTCATTTCCTAGGTCTTGGGATAATCTAGTCACCTCTATTAGCTTTGTCTCAATAGATGTTTTAGATTATGACTCTATTGTGGGAGATTTGTTGGCTGAGGAGATGAAGAGAAAATATAGTCAAGAAATATCAACCTCAGAGGCGATGCTAGTTAGAGGTTGAACTAAAGAGCAGAATGAGAGAATTTTTTCTCGATCTAATTGAAGACACAAAAAGAGTAAAGCAAAATGTTGGTAGTGTGGAAAAATAGGACATCTCAAAAAATATTGTTGGAAGAGAAAGGAATCCGAGGAAAACTCTACGAAGGAAGAAAATTTGGTGGTAACAAATTCGGGTACATGACTGATCAAGTTTTATTTGTTTCTAATAATTTACAATATCAAGAAGAATGGAAGTTAGATTCACGTGCCTCCCACCACATGTGCTCACATAGAAATTGATTCATTTCTTACCAATTTGTTGAAGAGGGTGTAGTGTTTATGGGAAATGGTATTTCTTGTAAAACTATTAGAGTTGGAGGTATTAGAATGAGGATGTTCAATGGTATTGTTATGGAACTAACGGATGTTAAATATATACCCGAGCTTAAATCAAATTTGATTTCATTAGGAGTGTTGGATTCTTGTGGATATAAGTATACAGGTCAAGGTGGAGCACTCACATTGTCGAAAGGTAATTTAGTAGTAATGAAGACAACAAAGGTTGATAAGATTTATAAGCTAGAAGGGAGTATTGAAGTAACATTTGAAGTGGCAGATGTATCTTCTTGTTTATGGCAAAAGCATCAAGGTCATAAGAGCAAGAAACAATTGCAGGTACTGGTAAGCAGTTTTATATCTCTGCAAGTTATAATGATTGTATAAAGGGATGTTGTGTGTGGGATCCTACTTCTCACAAGGTCATAATTGACAAAGATATAGTATGTATGGAACAACAAAAAGGGTTGATTCAAGATCACAATGGTAAATTTGTTTGCATGCTAGATAATTTATTGTCTAGCCTATTGGTACCGAGGCAAATATACAAGAGGTTTGAATCCTTCATAGTGAGTCAGAATTTTTCAAAGGGTAGGAATGACTATAGAGTCTATAGTACATTCAAAGTCTTGATGTTATTTGTTGATGATATGCTTGATGCAAGCCAAAGCATGGATAAAATCAGTAAGGAAATGACTCAAGTGGACAATTCAAATGAGGGATCAAGGAGAAGAAAAACAAATTATGGGCATGGAAGTACACAAACATGGTAATGGTAAATTGTGGTTGGAGTTCAGTATGAACATTTTAGAACCAGTTTTTATCCCTCTTTCTTTCCATTATAATTTTTCTTCAAACATAGGTCCTATCTATAAAGAAGAAAATGTTCTGTCTCGTGTAAGTTTAGTAGGATTTTTGTTGTATGTGATGAAATGGTTAAGACTAGATGTTTCACATGCTAATGATGTTATTAGATACATGACAGATTTAGGTGTTGCAGTGAAATGGGTGCTTCAACGTTTGAGAAGCACAAATGTCACCTATAATGGTTACACTAAGATGGCCTGTGATCATTTTAATGTATATTTTACAGGTGTTTTGGACTGGAGGAGATCTATTACTAAATATTTCTCACAACATAGTTGTGGAAAACATGTTGGAGGTGGAGTGACCCCTCAGGAAATCCAAACTTGTGCAAGTCACACATGCAAGATCATGAAACCAATTTTATTAGAGAAGCTGCAGTGGTGCTTGGCTTCTCTTGGATTGCAAAAAAGGTGACGAACAAAAGGAAGGAGCAAGGTATCAGATTAATTGTTGTCAAGGTGGACATTGTTGGGATTTGGTGCCAATGAATTCCTCCAAGGATGGATTTTGATCCTATTATTCTGCGTTGGTTGCAACTAGAATAGACCAAGTTAGAATATGGATAGGAGTGCATTTAATAATCAATTTATTGCGTAAATGTATATAAATTCATAAAATCCCGTAGAGTCAGATACGACAAAGTAATAGAAATGTGAGAACTTGTTAGTCTGTTGTAATCTCCATAATCTGAATAATAAGACAACTGATGTCTATTCTTGGTGGACGTAGCCCAATGTTTGGGTGAACCAAGTGAAATCCATGTGTTTCTTATCTGTGTGATTGTTAATTATCATATGTGAATTGTGTTTTCCACATTTGCAATCTTAACATATATGAGTTTGAGTGTCATGTAATGTGTGCGACATATTTGTTGACCTACGGAATTAACATGTGTTTTTTAAATAGTGTGTAGACTTTTTCATTCATCAATGGAGAATTTTTTAATTTTTCTTTGATGTACCAATGTTAATGTTTTAGACCTCTATATTTTAATTACTCATTTTAACATTTAAGATTTTAATTTTAAGAATTGGAATTATATATCCAATTGAGTTTGTGGATAATATAGAATTCAAGATATTTGTATGAATACATCTTTTCTAAATTATTGTTGTTATATGCAAAATTATTTTAGATGGTTTTTTTGGATTTTTGGATTTAATTACTCTTGTTGTTGTCGATATTGAAGCATGCTCATGTTAGAGGAGAATTTATTGAAGATTATTAGTTGCTTACTTAGATCATATACACTCTTTGTCATAAAAACAATATCATCAACGTAAAGGAGGAGGATGATGACTATACTAGTGATATATATATATATATATATATATATATATATATATATATATATATAGCCTCAATGGGCATAATGGTGAAGAACATGTCTTTCCTAGATGGTCACAAGTTCAAAAAGGAGGGAAGGGTATGTATACCTCCGTAAACATTAATAGTCAAATCGGTGAGAGGGTCCCTTATCCAACCACCTATTTGGTGTATGTCTTAAGGGTAACCCTAAAAAAATAATGATTATTATTGTTGTTATTATTATGAGAATCTTGAGGATTAGAATATTATATATATAGATATGTAACTACCCTAGTTGGATAAATGTTTAAAGATTATAAATTAAAATTAATTAGGGGATTAATTGTGGTAACAAGTTATTAATTAAACAAAGATGATTTAATGATCTTAATAAAGTGAGTTATTGATTAATTAAAGGATATAATTATGATTAATTATTTAATAATTTAACTACAAACTGCATTTAATAACTTGCGTACTAGATTTAATAGATTAATGGTATATGATATAAAATGGTTGCGTATGCAACAGGGGAGGGCTATGAATCCCGAGAAGATAAAACATTAAAGGAAGGATAAGGGACATGCACAGTGGTGGTTAAGGGAGTAAAGGCATGGGTCGGTGAAGGGGAATAAGGAAGGGGGACGGAGGATGGATTCGAGGAGGATGGTGAGATTTGCTATGAGCAGAGAGTTTCTGGCTGTGGCTTTGATCAGTTGAGGCAATGAGTTGCTGGAGGTTTTGGGCACGGGGGCTAGGATATCCATAGATATCTTGGAGTTAGGTAGTTTTCCTAGTTGGCAGGGAGGACAGTAGTTTTGGGCAGTTATTCTTTGTTTGTGGCTGGGTTGGTCTGTGTTTCAGGTAGAAGGAAGGCAACAACAAGGCAGCAAGGCAACATAAACTAGCATCAAAACCAGGTAATTTGTTAAACTATGTGCTTATTTCATTCTGCCATGAAATCATTATTCATTGATAAATTTAAGTTACTGAAGTTGCTATTATGAAGATTGTTGTTATCTTATGAAGTTATTATCGCAGTTCATGAAATAAATTGCTTATGAAAGTAAATGATGTTTAGAAGTATATGGTTGCTACATATGGTATCAGAGCATCTTAGTTCGAAATCTGGGCCTAAGGGCCAAAACCCCAAATGCTAACTCTAGCCACTCTTAACCTCTAAGAAAAACACATCAGTTGCATCTTAATAGATTATGTCAAGCAACATTCAGCTTGACCCAATATGACTGATACAGTATCAGAAAATATACTCAAGATAGCACCCCTACCTTATCCAAGAAAATGGTCTCATATATATCACAAGCAACCGTTTTAGGTAATACCCTTTTACTGGATCATAAATGGCTAATACAGCCTTAGCCTGAATATTCAAAGGAACGCCCTTTAAAATAGTGGCAGCAAACCAGATAGTTTGAAGGATCACTTCCCACAAAATGGCTACCCTTAAAGCAACTTGATAAAGCTTTTAAGCAAGAAAAGAAAAGTGATAACTTAATTTTATTTGACCAATACTTGTCAATGAAGTTTCGGGTAAAATTGACACCTGAAATCGATGAAAATGTCGAGGGAAGCTTCTATCGAAGGCTTGAAGTGGGCAAGATTCAATAACTACATGAATTATACTATATAAAATGCAATAGGACTTTTGCAAGACCTTGAAAAGGCCTACTTCATCTTGAACTTACCTAAATGAGGAGTTGTCAATGCGTAGCAAGAAAAAGGGAGATTCAGAAGACTTGTATCGCACAAGAAGTGTGTAAACTACTTGCCTGTATTAGCCTCGGTGAATTTTTAATAATGAAAAATATCAGGAACAATAGACCCATACAATTTTAACCGTGTCAAAGAGAGCAACTTTGACACCACATAATGCTCACGCAACTATCATTATCCCAAAAATAGAGCTGTCTATTACGTCGGAGAATGGATCTGAGCCGTCAGATCTCGGACAGATACCTGAAAGCCATCAGATCTGCATGGAGTTGTGAGGGAGTTATGTCCTCGAGGACAGGAGGAGAAATCCCAGCGAGAGGTGTGAAGGCATCGGGATATTGGCGTTCATGAAATCGGGAGTCATGAGGTCGAGGAAATTGGAGCATCAAAAACTCTGAAATAGCGGGAACGATCTGGACCATCCATTTGAAGAGATACATGGTAGAGATCTGAAGAAAGTCGGGGATCGGTATATCGAGGATTTCGTGGACACGAAATCTCTGCATTTTGAAATCGAGAAGTCCGAAACCCCGATGAGTGGGGGCCAGCTGTCTGCACATTAGATAAGGAAGACAATGCCATTGTGAAGCGCCAGCTGTTAGCAAACTGGAGAGTTGGGATCGAGAAATCGGGAATCCCATGGACATATGCACTTTGGCATTGAAAACCCCGAAATAGCGAGAGACGATCAGGACCGTCCATTCTAAGGACGCGTGGCAGTGATTGGAGCCATCGGGAAGGGTCTCGATAGGAGGTCGTCCATCGGGCCATCATGGATCGGGAAATCGGGAATCCTGTGGACATATGCACTTTGGCATTGAAAACCCCGAAATAGTGAGATACGATGAGGACCATCCATTCTAACGACACGTGGCAGGGATCGGAGCCATCGGGAAGGTTCCCGACAGGAGGTTCTTCATCGGGCCATCGCGAATCCCGTGGACAAGGTATCCATGCACTACGAAATTGCGAAATGCGATTTTCCGATGGGCCAAGGGACAGCGGGGCCCATGAAAGGGTCAGCGGTGGACAGGTGGCAGATTGCATCGCAGATCGAGATATCGTGAGTTTCGTGGACAAAGTATCCATTCACTACGAAATTGTGAACCCCGAAACTGCAACGTGATTAACTTAACTCTTAAAACTTCGTTAAAAAGAATTAATTAATGGATGTTTAATTAAGACTTAATCACATCGCGAAATCAGAGATCAGTGTTTCGTGATTCAAGTTACATCGATCCTTTGTTACAGGAAACCCCGAATCCCAATTTCGTTAACCTTTAAACTCGCAAAAGTTAAATTTATAACCTGCTTAAATAAAATTTTAGGGGGGCGCTGAAAATTTATATTTTAAACCATTCGTTGACCAAAGGTAAACACAAAAAGGCATCGCAAATTTTGAATTGATGGAATTCTTGCTCGAGGAGGACCGAAACCCCGATGGGGAGCCATAAGGCAACGATCACATAGGAACCGATCACATGGACCTCGGCATAGCCGAAAAGGGGCGAATGCACAAGGAAGAGGTGCATCGAGTATCAAGATATTGAGAATCCCGTAGACACGGGGTTCATGCAATTTGATATTGCGATCTCTGAAACCCCGATAAGGGACAAGGCTGTGGCCTTGTGGTATAATGGTCATATGGACCAATAACTTAGCCCGAAGGCCTAACGCACAAGTAACGCATCGATAGATTGGTAATCGGGAGACTGCAAGGGCAGAGGTTCGTGACAATGGAAGTCATGAAACCCCAAATCCCGACAAAGAGTATGACGGCGGTCACATGGGAAAGGGTCGTATGGGCCCAGAACATAGCCAGGAGGGGCTAAAGTCTGAAGGAATTGCATCTGCATATCGAGGATCGAGGATCCCGTGGACAGGGGTATCAGGGTGTTGAAAACCCTGAAACCTCGATAAGGGATAAGACTATGGTCATAAGGAGAGGCTGTGTGGACCACAGGCATAGCTTAGAGGGCTAATGCGCTAGGAGCATATCAGGGATTGGAGAATCACGAGCCCTAAGGACTTGTGAGGTTCGACATTTGGAACCCCGAAATTCCAATGTAGGATAGGGCTGGGGTCACATGGAACGATGGTCATATGAGAAGGATGTCTAGCCTAGAGATCTAGCACATAAAGTTCCATATCGGTGAATCGGCAATCAGGAGTTGAAGGAACAGAAATTCTTGACATTGGAGATTACGAAACCCCGAAGCCCGATAAACAAGATTCCTAGGGGGAAATTTGGGCACGATCCTGGGCAGAGGCTGTGAAGAAATGGGAAAGACCTGAGGGTCGGATATTGACCAGTGATTCCCGGGGGAATCCAAAGAGCCGCTTCGGCTCGGTTGATGAAATTGAACGATTATGTATACACATATAACAACATATATACACATATAACAACAGGTATACACCAACGAATGAATTTATAAATACAAGTGAAATAAATTGAAAGCAAAATGCCGAAATCCATACAAGGATGGAATTACAAGCAATTCATTTCTATTTCAGACTGAAAAAAAAAAAAAAAATATATAGGAGATCACCATTCATTACCATAGCATAAGGAAGGTTTATTCAAATTCTTGACTCAATCAACTCAGCGTTCTTCACGTAGGTAATGAAGCTGTGCAAAAGTTGACGGACTGAATCGTACCTCTTACCATACCTGAGGGCGAGCTCCGCAAAGTGCACAGACGGGGGATTGGTTCCCAACATTTCAAGAGACTGGACTCCAAGTCCTAGATCTTGTTAGTGACCACATCAATATACTATGTTTCTACAGAACGAACTGGAGCAGATACAACAATAACTAGTGTTAGCGAAGTGCTCAAAACAATGGTGAGGATGTGAGCTATGGCAAGGGAGATCCAAGAAACCTCGGAATAGAGCAAGGCAGATATGTGGAGGAGAAAGAATGGCGCAAGGAGGGTCTGAGTGAGTGAGAAGGGTGCATAGGGATTCGAAGAGATGACAGGTGTAGAATTTGGGGGTTAGATACGAGGGAGCTTGAGGAAGCCAGACGAGGACGTGGAACCCATGCGTGCCTGAATCCTTGGGTGTACGTTTAATTATTTTTATATATATTTTAAAGTGTTAAAAATAATTTAAAATAAATTAAATAATTTAGTATAAATAATTTATTTATATATATATAAAGGTCAAGTTAGCTTAAATTAA